>VOPJ01005341.1:0-89390 GCA_014673585.1 Semibalanus balanoides | reverse complement strand
TGCACTGCAGTCACTAGCGCCAGCGTTCACCCACTCTCCCGCATTGTGCTACGGACGATCCAAGTACGAGCGGTACACAACAGGTGATGGTGGTTCCCGTCCTATCGAAGAAGGCGTTCTGACATACAACGAGTTATGCCAAAATCAGACGTTGGTCTCGGAATCTGGGACGATCCAACCAAGCCGAGTAGAGTAAAATCAACATGACTCAGCCCGCCTAAGCATTTATGTATACGATGAAGTATGCAGTGCTCAGGACATGGGCCAATGAAAACATGCCACCATGTATGCAGGCGTGAGGGCAACATTTTTTTGCGGCAAGTGCGTTACCATGTATTCCTATGCGAGGGCGTGCGAAGAAACTAGTGAGAATATGCAAGAAGTTGTTCGGTAATCGGTTGCAAAAAGAGGCAAAGTGATCTGCCAAGAAATGGGAAGATTTTGACGTTTCATATGTAAGTATTTTTACTATTAGTGCATTTGTTATTGGATTGCTTTCGGTGGTAGTGACAGCGCCATATTTGTCATCGTCCAGTTTCGCTATGTGATTTTACAATGTTCAATTCGCTATGTGATTCAGGCCGAAAATGCCATCTTTTCATGTTTAGTGACCGGCTCTGATCACATGAGGTTTTAGGATTACTTTACTAGTGTCTCCATGAGCCATACATTTGTATTGGTGGATCATAATCAATCTTTAATATGATTGAGAGCACACCAATTTTGACAAAGTCTCAAGAGTCTGCTTCCAATTGTCTCTTCAGTAATGTTCATTCAAGTGGTTCAATAACAGACATGTAGAACATAACATAAAGCGTCACATATAACGTTAATATATTTTTGGCCTACATCTGATAAATCATACATTTTCTACCGTCTTACTAGTTCAATCTGCTTGGAAAAGTTAGCCCGCATTCGTTTGTCATTTTCATTTCAATACAGTTTGTTCCGTAGGTATATGCAAGGCTATGGTATATGTTGTTATGTTTTACTGTTTAACTGTAGAGTTCTGTTAGGAACATGCACAAGGGCGAGGCCACTTTCGAAGTAGGGGGGGCGGAGGCATTTTTGAGTCGATTCTTCCATGCAACGTCTATAGGGTAATGTTAAAATCCAAAAATGTTAGCGGGACGCGTCCCCCCGTCCCCCCTCCTTTGGCGCCGCCCTTGGGTACATATCCAGCATTAACAATTCCGTCCTGTATACAGTTGTCGTAAAGAGAACGTTTTTGTATAGGAAGATAATGCACAAGTCCAATTTATCAAGAAATTACTTATACTCATAAAATATAAATGATGGAGGGCAACTTTTCGAAACTGAAAACTGGTAAAACAGGAAAAATTCGTATCGCATGTCAAAGTTCAGTTTTATGTGTGAATTTTTATGTAATTTTATATAGCATGTATTTTCAGTTAAAAAACATAGCGAAAAATGAAATAGGTTAATACAAAACATGAGCTACGGAACATGCCTACCTCATAATTTGACCCCCTCCAAGTGCTAGTGATCCATCATAGTGCTGGAACGTTATTATCTTGTGTATAATTTGCAGTTGTAGTTGAGTTTTAGAGTGTATTCCTTTCTTCTTCGACGACTGACGCTCTAGTTAAAGACACGCTCGAGCTATTTAAACGGGGAAGTACACCCAAAAGGCACAATTTAAACTGGCGCCACACCACAACGCCGCCATAACCAACCACAGCCGCACAGAAACTAACCGGCCTGGCGCTGCGCAAGCGCTGAGGAGATGAGCCCAGACTCCAGGACCAGACGCTGTCGCAGTCACTTATCGTGTAAGACCAGTGGCCACCCCCATCACGGGATCTCGGGCCAAACTGCGCTGGTTACTTCACGCATAGTTATGTCGTCCTAATACATGCATATGCACATGTAGTTGGCGTAGCCACCAGGGGTGCAGATAATGCTGTATTATAAGATATGCTGCCGCGTTGACTAATTTGGTCAAGGGCCGGTGCCCCTCCGCGTGGCTTCGTTTATTCACTAAAATGTATCAAGAACGCTGCTGTAGTTATCGGTATGTTCCATCGGCTCTTAATCGGGTGGATGAGCCCAACCCCGAGCTATTTAGCTCCACTACTGCTGAGCTGCGCTCCCTCATAAAGGTCCGGCATTGCAATTGATTGTCTGTACTGTTGTACTCATTTAGCCTTCAATACTTGTACTTGTTCACCATACCAAAGCTGTGCTCCCTCTTAAAGGTTCGATCTGTGATGTTCTCGGTATCCAGAAACTGTGGGCGGCACAAGTAATTTTAAAGCCTCGCCATTTTTTTTGTATTTCCTCTTGTCATATATCTTTCTTTGGGCGGCACGAGGGTGGGAGCGTCGCACAACACAGGCGCTGGAGGAGGCAGGAGCAATCGACCAACTTCCCCAGGATTCGCGGGCAATCAAGTCCTCCGCCGGCAGGCGGAGTGATTGGTCGCCCGCGGATAACGAAACAGCGAGAGTGATGACATCACCCCTAAAAACGCAATGGCGAGGCTTTAAATTACTCGTGCCGCCCACAGTTCTGGATTCTGAGCAACATCACAGGATCGAACCTTAAGAGGGGAGCAAACAGCTTTGGTTGGTGAACAAGTACAAGTACGAAAGCTAAATTGTTAAAATTATTTAAAATGGATTGTATTACTTCATATAAATTAATAATGGAATGTTACTACATTACATCATGGCAACATTGTTTTCTATTCTATGGTTGTACTGGTGAATAACTCCAATGTCTTGAGATAGCCAGAAGGGTGATGGGAATCGCAATCATAATATAATCACTTAACTTTAACAGACCGTACAAAGGCAATATAGTAAGCAAAACACAATCCAAAAACAGATAAAGATGTTTTTTGGGGGGTCACCCATTTTAAAACGTCATTTTTTATAAATGACTACAAAATCAAAATTTAAAAAATATTGAGAAAAAAAAACAGCCAGAGTCAGTCAGAGAAATATATGTCAAATAAATATATGCAACCCCAAAATTTCGAAATGATTTATAATTTTTACTGAGTGATCGCATTTTACAGTTAACGGGTAAAACTATGACGTCATGTTTTTGAATTGCGTTTTTTGTATTATGATTAACAATATATAGACTTAAATAACAGCACTGTAATTTTCTGAGAGCAAAACCGTCTAGAAACATTTCCTTTGTATTTATATTTATTAATTTGTATGTTTTTTGCATTTTTGAACCTATATATTTGCTTTAACTTGACATTACTTCATATATATGAATACGGTGCCGTAATGGAGTACCACTATCGCTTTTCACCGCCGTCAATGGTCCATTAAAACATGTGTTGCATTAGACTTTCGAAATATTTTGTTTTAGTGACCTTTGTGAACCTGACTTGACCTTTGATCATTGCCAAATTTCACTTTTGATCATGTGGATGTGTATCATATTCTTTAAGAGCCACTCTAGGGTGATTTTTTGTTGCAACGAAGGTTTTTGATGTAAAGTGATGGCTCATAACCGAAAAATCATTTATTTTCACCTTTAACCTGACCGCTGACCTGACATGTGACCTCAATTTTTGTTTTTCGAAGATGATTTAGATTTGTCTCATTGAGCGCTTTCGAATGCCGCCTTGCGCGTCTCGCTGCGATCTTCAGTTCGGAAGATAACCAGGGTTAACGCCCCCCAGTCAATGGTGTTCAGATCAGACCCCAATCATCCCGGGGTTTAGTCTTCAGCGTACCACAGAGCTCCTTGATTGCCTCGGGTGAGTTCTCATTTTGGGGGCGTTTTGGCTTCATAATTCAATCGAGCAAAACTGCTTGCCAGTTGCTCAGAATTTTGATCCATTTCATACCATTTTGCTTTCAACGCTTCATTCAAAAGTTGCCCTTCCGCCATAGGTTAACATTATGAAGGGATGCCTTTCCCTCACATATTGGCAGCGCTAGTTTCATCCATGGCAGCAACGTCTGGCCTATTGCAGCGTAAGCTTAGCGTTGCCGTCTAGTCCTATAGAGGGTCAATGCATTTATGTATACGATGAAGTATGCAGTGCTCAGGACATGCACTCCCTTTTCGCGGATTCGAGAAAGGATATTATTACAAATGTAATACAGAGCGCGCCCGCTCGGTCATTGTCCCAAAAAGGCGTTTTACTGGTTTTAGGTTAGCAAAATTACAGCAGAAATTCTAAGCCACTTAGGGTTTTGGCACTTTCCAATGCGATTACAGAAATAATAAGTGTGTCAACCAGTGCAACGGGCAGGGCAGGATGAAGAATCAATATTTTATAAATAATTGCTGAACTCAGACTCGCTTCACCTGAATTGCTGATCGAGCTTGACCACATCCGTGGTTAAGGAAAGCGCGGTATACCTACGCGAGAATGCTCCGGGGAGCTAGGTGGTATCCTGCAAAAATCACTTTTCACATTTATATGCGCAGGTTGGAAGTGCAGCACTTGGAGAGAATGCTCAACGTGTCGATATAGCATGCACAACGTGCTTCAGTTACTGATCTTATTGAATTTGTATCAGCTTGCCCTTCGTCGTCGCTAGCTTCCTTACTTTGTCCTTGGCATGCAGTTGCAGACCAGCCTACTCATACAACATGCCTGCCGGCAGGGCGAGTGTCTCAACTGTACGGTCCAGGCCACTGGAATACTGCGCAGGGCGCACAGGATACCCATATGGTATCCAGTGTCTTCCATTCCGTTGTACGGTGTTTTAATCACATTATTGCATGCATTTCATTCCATTAAATATGACACATGTACCGATGTTTGTCAGATGTCACCCAAGTCGCAGCACAGACATGACTCATCAGCGGCTTCTGACTTTTGAGTTGAGTGTTCCAACAGAATGCCCCTACCTGAGATCCATCATGCACCATCATGCATCCATGCATGCACCCGCGTATACGCGAGGGTGCATGCATGGATCCACGCCAAATATTATACAAACACGTATATGTGCGAGTATGAGCGCATTGTCCTTGTGAAACCTGGACGCGTTAACATGCGCGTTCAAACTTAGAAAATGACGACCGAGAAGGTCCACCTTGCTTTGATAAGCTGAGCGAGTGCAATGCAAGTCAGTGCCTTTACCTCGGTCCTGATCTACCGCAATGCATAGCTGTATTGAGGCGCAGTAATTACCAGAAGTCTTCCTAATCGGTAATCGGAGGCGTGCCGGAGAGATTCAGTTTCTTTCCCAAGCCGCGCAAAGATATGTTCATTCTTCAGCCAGAGATCCCAATTGACTGAGGTGGTGATAAGTACGCACGCACCACTGCAGCAGGAGTGGAACGTCAGACGTCACTTTGTCTTTTATTAACGAGAGGAACTGCACCACACGTGCGGAGCACGTGCACCAAACGCGTCCTACGCGTTGGTTGGCTGACGCTGTATCGGAATTGACCTTGTGTTCCTTTGAAATGAATGTAACTAGTAACATGAGTGGGTATGTGAGTTCGTGTTTAAATTTTGCATGTATTACGGAACTTACGGCACGCTGAAATGACAAAGCTCATGAATGGTCATTGGTCATTACTCAGCAGTCACCACATGTGGGACGTGTCGCTTTGACACAGTTTATCGTGTTCTTCGTTTCACAGTTTGCAATGGTCTGCGCGGAATGAACGGGCTCTGTCCTATCAAACCATGCCATTTTAGAAGCTCTTGCTCAAAACTCTTATGTATTCGGTGACCTTGGCAATAACAAAAAGTATTTAAAGGAATGTATTTAAAGATGCGATTGGATTCCCTGCATTCCGGAAAGAGGTAGCGGTGTCCTGAGGGGTGATTACTTTAGATCGCAATGCTTACATTTCACCGGAATTGTTGCGAGCGAGCGCGAGGCGCTCTCTCGTCCTTCCGTGGTACCCTACCTAGTAGCACATAACGTTGTCATAACGTCATGGAAACGTTGACAGCGTCATGACAACGTTCATACGACGTAATTACGTCGTGAAAACGTCGTCACGACGACGTGAAAGTAATGTGTGCTACTGAGGTATAAGGGGAAAATATTAATATCAGTGGCCCGACCCGGCCCGACCCTTGGCGACGCTTTTGAGAAGCTTATATCTCTGCAACCGCAAGTCCAGTGGGCTATCGGACTTTTTTCTGAGTAGTCCCATCCACCCTACACTGTTGGAGACCAGATTCGACTCACATGGGTGACTACAACTGCGCGTGGTGATGCCGCGTGGGTTGTTGAAAAGTGTTTGTCGCAAAAACTCTGCAACGACTGGGCCGATTGTGTGCAAATTTGGTGTGTGGTTAGGGACCTCTCAACCGCCGCCTTCCCACAAGTCAGGGTGGTGTAGCTCTGCACGTGTGCAAGAACACACCCCTATTCCATATCTAAGGAATAGCTGAGCCAATTGTGTTCAAATTTTCCTCTCAGCCGCCACTTTTCCACAAGTCAGGGGTGGGGTACCTTTTCACGTATGCACGTGCACACTCCTATTATATATCCACAATCGGGTCAGCTGTTCCTGAGAGATTGAATAGGGATGTGCACGTGCTCATGCGTGCAGAGATACCTTTCAACCCCTGACTTGTTTCGGTAAAGTGGCGAATGAGACCCACCGGTCCCTATCCGAAAGCAATGTTTATACGTCAACCGACTCAGCCGTTCCCTGTTATATATATATACTATAAATTATTTATATTATTATAATATAGTATATATTCCTAATCCATATAAATCTAATATATATACATAATATAATATATTACAGATACCAATTTTTCAATTTTATTTAATATATATATATATATTTAATAAACTATTATATTATATATAAATATAAACATATGATATATATAGTAATATACATATACTATAGTATAGACTAATAAGTAAAAATATATATAATGTATAAATAATATATATATATATATATATAACAATATTTAGATATACATACTTACATATAATATATATATATATATTATACATTTTATAAAGATATATGTATATTATATATATATAATATATATAAACTCGGTTACAACTGAGGTGCTTACTTTGTATGGGTTTATGTCTGCCCGTTGGCTGGGCCTGGATGCCGCGAAGGTTCCCCGTCGTGGCGTTCGAGTTCGGACGGTCGGACAAAACGGTCTCTGCCCAGTGTCTCTCGTGGTCACCACTTTCAACTGCGGCGTCATCTGACCCCGCACCGGGACCCTACGAATACCAACATCTCATTAATTCAGCACCGGCGGCACAACCAGCGACCGGTGGCACGTGCGATTGGTGGGGGTGTGTCCGCCGTCAGCCAATCAGGAGCCGAGCCGCGCGCCGACGACCTGACGCCACCAGCCGCCACTGCGCATGTGCGGACAGCCGACAGCGATCGTCGGTGTCGGCGCGATAGCGATCACAGACGGATCGTTACGGCCGACGACGCACGACGGGGCCGCGTGCCTGACGTAGAGGGGACCCGACGAGAGCAGTCGGTAGCCGGCGGTGCTGTGGACCGGGGGTCTGTCGTGGCCGACACAGCTGTGGTGGTGTAAAGACTCAGGAGACGGGGTACGCTGCACTGGACCGGAGCTGGGAGGTATGTATTGGACCTTGCTGACGCCAGCGAGGCTCTGCTGTGCGTCAGCGTTGGACCGTGGCCAAGTCAGGTGGCGCGGCTATGTATAGCGGGGACAGAGCGGGCGTCGGAGGCGGGGGCGGGGGCGGCAGGTGGCTGGTGTCAGCTGGGGCATTGTCAGGTCACTGGTCGCCAAGTTACCCCCACAGACAGAAACATTGTATATGTTATCCAAATTATGGTACGACGGTTGTTAGGTGGACAGTCGGGTGACAGTACTATGGGAGGGATGGAGGGAGGGGCCGAGGTTAAAGTATCATCTGATTGTGTTGTATGGTGGATTGCGTTTGGTAGCAAGGTAGGGTGCATCTCATTGGCTTTTAAGGCCATGGGCTCCACACCGGGGGACGGCACCTCATGGCGCGGCGGGACATGTGCCCCCCCCCAACATTTTCGACTTTTTAACATTAGACCTATGGCCGTTGCATGCGAAAAGAATGACTTCAGGAAAGGCCTCCGTCCCCCCCCCCCCCAACTTTCGGGAGGTGGCGTCGCTCTTGTTTAAGGCACCGTTGTATTAGGTGCCTGATTATGATAGTATAGTTTATAACGGCGTGGCTTAGACAGGGGCAGAGCCAGGGGGCAATACAGGCACCCCTTACAAAAACGTCTGAAATCGAAGCAAATTTGACACATTTCCTGAAAATATAAGCAAGAAAATATAAGTAATTTTTACCAAATAAAGCTTGTTTTAAATCAGATATCAATGCATAAGCAAGCGGAATCCGATCAGTTTTCAGATTTAGGTGAGACTTTTTGGACTTAACCCCTCCCCAAAAAAGTCACCGTTGGCGCCTCCCAAACTTCCGGTCTGGATCTGCCCCTGGCCTTAGATACCTATATTAAATTGCAAATCATAGATATTAAATAAAAAAATGCAAATTTAACAAATTATAACCAATAATAAAAATTGAAGAAATTCACATTAAATTATAAAACAGATGCAGGCTGCAGCATTATACTTATGTGTGGCGACTGGCGTAGTCCCTAAATATGTTTAAAAAAGTGTTCTTCTGAAGAAAACAAAACAGTAACATTTCGTGATTTGGGGAAATGAATTGGTTGCATTCCGCATCTATTTGTATGCATGACGCGCTTACTAAAAGTCAAAAATGTTGACAGATTCACCCCATAACAGATCATTGATGTATTATATACATTTTCAAAGGAAATTAAGTCATTTTGTGAAGAAGTTCAAGGCCAAAGTAGTTCTTGTAAGTTGAGAAATTATGTATTTGATTTGGTGTGTATACCGGCTACACATGAAATATCCCCCATGTCAAGCATGTATGTACACATCCAGTCGTGTGACTGGATGTAGCCGCCGGTGCCCAAGGTGGCGCGAGACCGGGCTGAGATCCTGGGACCCGGGGTGGCCGAGACCGGGATGAGACCCTTGGACCCGGGGTGGCCAAGACCGGGCTGCACCGGATGCGTCCTGTCAGCTCCGTTCACCTGATCTGCATCAGCTGTATTCATTGCGTATAGCCAGGGGCGTTACTTCTCCAGTAAAGTTGGGGTTGGGTACTACCCCCTGGGATTTGGGGCTGGCATCGGGCCTGCAGCCGCCCCTGGCTCTCTAAAGTGGAGGACACTGGGCAGTTACTGGGCATGTTCAAAATTGTTATCTTATTTCGATTTCTATTGTATTTTTCATTTATTTTGGGGGAGAGGTTTGAATGAACATATTCATGGTTATAGTTAACTGAGAAGTTCTCCATCGTACCTATATTCGAAATTTACCGTAAAAAATATCTGTAAAATTTCATACTTAGCAAAATTGTGTACAACTTATTGTGGTTTGTCTCCAAGAAACACCCGGCCGTTCGCGTTGGTAGATATAAGTCATAGGCATAGAATCAGGGGGTAGGGGACATGGCCCCTCATTTATCGTCATTTGTTTTGCTAAAATATTTTATTTTGCTTGGTGAGAGAAGTTCTATGGCAAAAAGGTAACTAAGAAGAGAAGAGCCAAATTTGCAAATAAATATGCCATATGGGGGCTGGGGTTCCTCAAAACAAAATAAAAGTTTCACTGCCCCCCCCCCCTCCCGCCCACTTTTCGTGACGTTCCTACGTCCCTGGTATAAGTAATGCAGGAATCTCACACGGAATGTGTGGTGCGGTACAGCATCATTCAGGCGAGGTGTAGTGCGGCACAGCATCTTTCAGGCGAGTTGTAGTGCGGCACAGCATCTTTCATGCGAGTTGTAGTGCGGCACAGCATCATTCAGGCGAGTTGTAGTGCGGTACAGCATCTTTCAGGCGAGTTGTAGTGCGGTACAGCATCCTTCAGGCGAGGTGTAGTGCGGTACAGCATCTTTCAGGCGAGTTGTAGTGCGGCACAGCATCATTCAGGCGAGCTGTAGTGCGGCACAGCCTACCTTCTGACGAGAGTGTTTCTGAGCTATGGATTTGCGAGTACGCACTTGGGCATATTGTCAACTCACGTTTTTTTGTTGTACTGATTGACAGCTGTCGTCACTGTTAGTACATGAAGTCCAATCAATTATCTCTCAGCGGCCATGATTATGGTGGCGAACAGATATGTAGAAGTATGGTCACAGGCACTTTTCGAAAACCTTGCATTTGCGTACCCTTGCCCGATAAGTTGGCCAAGAATACGCACTCACTGCGGGTAAAAGTATGCACTTCACGGCCGCTCCAACGCTGCTCAGCAGGTGCGTACTCTTGCCCGTCCCTTCCCTAGCTAGCTGAACACCATAACATTACAACGGAGATATTTGGACGGAAATAAATCAGAGCGCGTGCTCAAGTGATCGAGTTTCAAAGGCTAATTTGTCACGTTTCCTCTCGATGACGACATTGACTGAAATATAAGTTAAACGAGTGTGTCTTACACAGTGCATGGAGACTGATTGATGTGTGCAATTGAGCAATTTTCAATTTAATTATATCTAGAAGAAGACATAAAAATATTAGAAAGACACATTCAAGTGTAACCCATTCAAAAGGAACTCATTAAAACATTTATAAGTTGTATATCCGTGGGTTTTTTACAAGCAATTACACTCGGAGACTCGGGAACAATTGCATTGTCTCTTAGAGTATTTTTGTCGATTACTTTACCGATCATCAATTGTATTTATAACGGAAATACTTCCATTTCCAAAATATGTGTTTCGATTGGTATTTCAAAAAGATATTATTCGAAATTACGATCCACTAACAGATCCGGAACTTTGCTATCCTTTATCAGTCACGTTCTGAGCAGGTCAGCCTTGTTATGGCCATCATACCATGCTGATGTCATAAAGTCCACTACGCAAAAGTGCGTGTATGTTTATCTAATTGATTGCTTTGAAACATCGGTGCAGGATAATCGCTGCGATATTTGGATGGCATAAGTTTATGGAAGCTGTGCGAATCTTTTACCGAATTGAGTTGCGTAGCAATCTCATCACAATCGCATGCATTTGGGAAAACGATGTTTGACTCTGAAATACCGCGTCAGCATTGTGTATCATCATTTAATATTGTATTTAACTAAAACACATGTGTCAATTTTGTATGCACAGCTGGAGCGTCATCAGGCTTTGAAACTCTCACTCCTCTGTAATACTCATGGTTAATTCACTAAGACGCTCGATATTTGTCCTTGATCTTCATAACTTGGGGTAGCTGACAGCGGTTACAAACGGATCAGACAATGCCAAGGGCTGGGATGATCACGTTCAAAACTTTCCAGCTCGTCAACTCCCCCCCCCCCCAGAACTCTGCCGTGAACCTGGAGTTGTGTAAACGGACGGTAAATGTCAGGGTCGATGCAACTTTTGTTTCGATCTAACTCTGGAAATCCATACATTCGAATGCTCGGAAGAAGTTGATGAAAGATGAATGTTGCTGTTTAGTAAGGAGCGTATAAACAGTCTTGCACTTCTGTGCATTATCATTTTCGTCACGCTTCGGGAAATCAGGGTGACGCAATGCCGTTCATTATCCATCTCAACTCTGGCGCCCTTACCGCGGCGTAATTCAACCCGTGTCCCGGACAAGCTCCGGAGTCCGACCCCTGTATCACGTCACCCGTCCAGACTCGATCAGCTCCTGTAGACTGCACTGCAGTCAACGACAATGTGTTTACATAGCGCGGGCAGATAGACTAGTCCCGGCGGAGTGCCACTGGTCCCGGCCAGGCCCAGCCGACGGTGTCAGGAGCGCCCCCGACCCTCCGGCCACACCCCCACACAGTGACGGGGAGGGCGGCTGGCGTGCGGTTAGTGTCATCTGTGTAACTCAATACGTACCACGTGTGCACACATGTGAGTCGTAACATGGCGAGTCCCGGAGGTAATAGCACGGTCTGCATTCTGCGGCGTCAGCTGAGCGTCAGCTGGTTATGACCAGCTGTGGCGGCAGCTCCGGTGGCTGAGACGAGTCTGATGGCAGTGGCGCAGTCGAGGCGGCGCAGTCGGCTCTGGTGGCAGCATCTCCAGTGTCTCTGTGATCACTTCACTGAGTCAACTGAGCTCAGTGGCATACAACTGGGGCCACCGCACCACCGCGCGGCTGTGAGATAGAGCAGACAGTCTAGAGATGCTGCTAGTAGTGTCTTAGTTGCGACTTTGAAACGTGTTATTGGTACGTTGCGACGGTGAAAAGCGGCCTAGCATTCTTTGAGTAGTGGACCGTGGAATATCACTTGTAGGTGTCACTTGAATGTTGTATTGTATTGATTACCATATTGCATTGATGTAGCGAAGATGTAAGTATCCCAGAATAGCTACTTATCGATGGGCTTCAACAAATACAAAGGTTCGTACAGTGCAGAACTTAATGTTCTGTCCACTTCATCGATACCACCGTGTCTGTCGGTGCTGCATGCAGTGGAATCCAATGCAATTACTATAGCCCTCGCTCCGGTATCAGGGGCGAGCGAGGGCATGAATAGTTTCATTGGTATGTATTCTATGAAAGCGAGGCTCATCCAACATGACATTATGTTTTTACACAATGTATATCAAGGCACGCATATTGGAGTCGTCCCTCAGTCTTCCGTGTCGACATTCCGACTGTCCGTGCTCGCCGCGGCACACCTGCCAACTCCTCCCTATGGGACCTATCCTTTCTTGCCAGGATGTACATTAACCGTCCTTCGTAGCCTTACTCTGTTCGTGTTTCCAACCGCATCCACCACACTCCTTTACTTAAAAATCCTGTACGTCCTGCTTGATTCTCCTCACTTCAACACGCTATTCCTTCTTGACCAGCGTTCGAAAGTTCGCGAGTCGTGGCGGCACGTATATATGTGATCTGATGTGTGTGAATGCCAACTATGTGCAATATACTGTGTTTATTTGTGTACTTTGCCTAAGCGTATATAATGTATTTTGACAAACATTGTTTTTTACTATGTGACTTCACCTATTAGTGGGCATGATGTCTGTTGGTGTTTGTATGAATAAACATAAACAAACGTTGGATTTCACTGCGTGCAGCACCGACAGAGCGCCGGTGGTGTCGATGAAGTGGACTGAACATTTTATTCTGCACTATACATACAACTTAGTTTTCTTGTGATGCCTATTTGCTCCTGAGAATCGGATGTATTTTCAAACAGCTGAGAAATTAAGTTCTCACATTCTTTTGACGAAAATATAACATAAACCTATGCACTTTCCTTTTCAGACTGAGGACCCCGCAGGCGGTAGCCGCAGGTCGCAGCCATGGACCCGCACGGGCGCTATATGCGCATCGATGACGACAGCGACTCTTCCTTCTCGTGCGGGCCGACGCCGCCCAACCCCAACAACGACAACGACACGACATGCATCCTGCGGCTGAGTCCGGACGCCCTGCAGCGAGACTTGCTGCCGGGCACTGCAGCGCCCTGGGCGCCGCGCGCGCCGCCTGCCGCCGGCCTCAGGAACCTCGTCTACGACCAGGCGTTCGCCGCGCCGCAGTCAGCGCCGTCACCCTCGCTCGATGATGTCATTGCAGGAGGTGAGTGCTGGAAGGTCAGGGCTGAGAGCCAGTGTTCGTTTTGTACACGATAGATTTGGAATATAATGAGCTAATCGAAAAGGTAGTCGGATCTATCGGTAGTAACCGAGGTCTGAAAACTGAGGTACGGAAATGATGCATGTAGTCATAAGTCACGTTTGTTGATCAAGCTGGTCAACGGGTCAAGGTCAATGCTTGTCACCGCGTAGGTCAAAATTACGCTGAATTTTGCATCTAGTTAGAGGCATATATTGCAGAGGTTTTTACTGGTTCATAGAAATCACAAATTAACTACAATATTTAGGTACATTGTTTGCTTTAAAATACAATGCCAAGCAACATAGGGCAAATATATTTATTGGAGTCATCTCTCAATATATTTATCACTCCTGGCCTAACCACTCCAGCATGACAGTAGACCTTGTGCATACCACACCTCATGCGGGTGACGCAATGTATACTCCTGTCATCGGTGGCCTGCCTATCGGTCCGTCATCCCGTCAGCGGTCCTCGGTGCCGTCTCTCAGTCCGTTAGCGGGACTAGGTGCCATCACTGTGCCGTTCCGCTGTCCTCGGCGGCCAAGTCAGCGCAGTACGGGACTCTGTTGTGCCGTAGCGCGCCTGCCGGACAGTCTGGAGGAGGTGCCGCCGCTGGACCTGAACCTGCCGCGCACGGAGGATATGGATACCAAGGATGTCATCGGACACATCCCAGCGGATATCACAGGTCAGTGTACACATCACAGCCGATGCCACAGGTCAGTGGACAGATCTTAGCCGCTATCACAGGTCAGTGGACACATCACAGCTGATATCACAGGTCAGTGGACACATCACGGCGGATATCACTGGTCGGTTTTGTGGCATGGGTACCGGGTAGCGTTTGTCGTTTCATGTTCCAGGACGTTGTCCGCAATTTAAAACATGTTCAAGAATTAATCGACCAATCAACCAATCTACCCGAACCTCGGTAAATCAGACTCAATCAGAGTACAGAGAAACCATCGGTGATTGGTGGGGATAATTGGTGACATGTCCCTCTACGTTTTTTACCTCATAATTGTATTTAAATTTAAAGGTGAAATTTTACTTGCGATTTGGTGCTCGTAATTTCAAAAAGACACGATACTTAGGCATTAAAGCGGGAGTGAAAACGTTTCAGAAAAAAGACTGTAGATAGATGGCAAAACTAATAATCTAGCTAGGCACTGTTTTCATGCATCGCTGCTTATGTCTAACGGTAACTTGTTTAGTTTAACTTAGCTTAATTTATTTCAACATCATTGACGGGCCAATCCTTGTGAATTCACGAGAAGGAAGAAATTGTGAATGGCAATCCTTGTGAACGGGCTAACACTTGTGAATGAATGAATGAAGTCGTAAAACATGCGTATAGGTCCTAAAACTTGTAGGAATTGCGTTCAAAAAGTGAGGTTGTCATTGCGCCCTAATGCCACAAGTTGTAGGAACTGAGTAAAAAGTATATGCATAAAACATTTGCATTTTACGAATGAACTATTTGATCATTCGTAAATATGTCCAAAAGCCGAACTTGTTAAGCATACCGGAATAAATGCAGATAAGTGAGTTAGTCTTGGCAAAAGGGGACCATGAAAACGCCTTCTTTACAAGAAAACGCCTCCAATCGGCCAATTATAACATAGTGTATATTTTAAACCAAATTTAAACACCTTTAGAACATTCTGAGAAGGCAAGTTTGCTATTAAACAGTTCTAGTGCACATCAAACCGAAATCCGGTGAGCTCTTTGAATTGTGCCATACTTGTATAGATTAAGCCACCTCCAAATCAATTTATTGCAGCCGTTGTTGTACTCTTATAGCCGCGACAGGATGCATGGCCATGCCTCGCACGCTGCTTCACCTTTGTCACCTTCTTATATGCACGCCAGTGATGTCGGGTCGATAGTCAGCACCTTTGGTAGCGCTCCAGACTGTCTAAGTCAATATAATAAGCCTGGCACTCCCTTTGCGATAGCCGTACCTATACTGCGCAGAACACGGGACACTGTGAACACAGATCCACATGCTGCGGACCGTCTGCGGGACTGTCGCCTCTGCAGTGCGGACTGCGGACAGTAGCGACTAGCGGCAGCTGTCTGGCCGGTATTCCCGAGCGGTATAGCCAGCTCTCGGTGTGGAGGCTGGACGGTGGCCGGGGCTGGACAATGTCACCCGTCCCCTCTGACCCTCCCCGGCTGCCAGGCCGGCGCCGTCTGGCCAGCGGGTGCCGACGGCGCTGTGTGCAGGTGGAATACGTGATGAGGCGGCCGGCCCGGCCCGGCCCGACACCGGTCTGGTTTGGTCCGCGGACCGCGGGCAGGAGCGGTCCGTGAGGCGTCAGCCAGCTGACGGCCTTCGTGCGACGTATGACGGCCCGAGAGACCAACGTTACGTCAGATCGGGGCTTAATGTGGTAGCATGGAGTTGACTTTCACTGCTAGTTCATAGGACTTTTCAACATTAAACGTATTTATTTTTGCTTAATTTTCCACACTCGTCACCAAATACCAGAAAATAACTTGACATAGAAATGCATCTCGGATTCTTTTATTTGATTTTGTATGTCGATCCGATGCGTTCCGATGATGTTACTGTATAACACCGGCAATCGACTGCTATCTACTATCTAGCCACACGAAAAGACATACCTGTAATAATAACAATATATACCTAACCATTACACCGCTGATATTTATAGCGGCAATGTCAATGGTCTTCGTCAGCTGTTGGCACCGTGTCATTTTGTCTCCGATATAAGGCAATCGCTCATCTTGCTTTTAGTTGGTTGCATCATCTCTTGACAGAGTGTTAATGGATCACAATCGAATGTGTGTGTACATATTGCGATGGCTTTATTACATCAGAATCAGAGGAACGTTTCAATGTAAATTGTGGCGCTAGTCGAGCTAGCATCATATCACTTTGACGATATAACATTAAAATGCAATGTATACAATGTTAAGTTTGTTTAACTAAGGTGTAAATGTAAAAAATGTGGCCACTTATTGCCATCAACACTTATCAAATTATAGTTGTCGCTCCGTTGTATTCCCCACATGTGTCGCTCCGTTATGACAAGTGCGCCGTGACCGTCTAGCCGTACACCACTCTCATCCCCCCACTCCCGGTCTGCCAGCCGAGCAGGAGCGTCCTGCGTCCACCACCAGCAAGGAGACCTCCTCAGAGGGCAGTGCCGAGGAGGCGCTGCAGCTGCTGGTGGCACCACAGACGGAGGTGCCTGGAGAGGAGAAACTGCTCACCATCGGCTCTGTACAGGTGAGACATCAACACGGGCTGAGGGTACGTCCGTCCGAGCAGGGATGTTATGAGGTGTTCATATTTATTGTGACTGTATCCAGCCTCCAATTTTTATTGCGGACATGTCTTCGATGCTTGATAGATTATGCCTATAAAGGGTTCTCTCAATGAAAGTATGGATGATATGTTGTTCTATAGCCTTGGATGATATGATGGCGTTCAAGTACACAAACGCATTAAATAGTAATAAATATTGACATCAAAATGCGTTCATTAATCGTACCGATACTAACTTAACTGAAAATGGCAGACGTCCCCTATTAAACCCACTGCATCGTTGATGTGCATTCCCCGCGAGCTAACACCTGATCTCCTTCGACAGCCGCTGGACCAGGAGGAGGTCCGCAAGCTGAGCTACCACGAGATGGAGCGCGTGGATTCGTGCTGCCCCTCCTGCAACTGGCCGCTGATCCGCACCCTCTTCGTCGGCATCAGCGGCGCCGTCTGGCTGGCGCTGCTGGCCGTCTGCGTTGGCTACATCGTGGCCATGCCGCGCAAGTGTGACCCGTTCAGGAAGTGGTACCAGGGCGAGGCCATGTACGAGCTGTTCCCGGCCTCCTTCCAGGACTCGGACGGCGACGGCGTCGGCGACCTGCCGGGCCTTCAGAGCAGGCTCTACTACGTCAAGAATCTCGGCGCCAGTACGATCCTCCTGACGGGCATCTTCGAGACGGCCGATTTCCCCACAGACGTGGACAACGTGGTCAGCTACAAGCGCGTCGACCCGAAGCTGGGCACGGCTGGCGATTTCATGAGCCTCGTCGCTGACGCGCACGCGATGGGCCTCCACATGATGATCGCGATGGACCCGGTACCCCTCCTCTTCACCTCAGACACCGCCGACGCCTCCGACCCGTCTGCAGTGAACGGCACGGGCTCTCCGCTGTCCAGCAGTCCGTCTGAAGTCACGCAGCCGGAGCTGCTGGCCGTGCTCGAACACTGGCTGCAGCAAGGCGTCGACGGCTTCCTGCTGCGCGGCCTGGAGCGCGCCGTGGACACTGTTGACGTGGAGAGCCTCGTGCAGGAGGTCAGGAACCTGCTGGACCGCTACACCATCGGCATGGAGGACCGCATCCTGGTGGTGCCGCTGGAGCTGATCCGAGCGGTGCGGGAGCATGACCGGCACAACGCCACCAAGGTGCTGTACCGCGTCAACCTGCTGGACTGCCAGCTGCAGATCGAGGGACAGACGCCGCAGCAGATCGTCGACCAGGTCACCGAGGTCAGTACGGGACGATAATCAGGTCACCGAGGTCAGTATGGGACGATGATCAGGTCACCGAGGTCAGTAAGGGACGATGATCAGGTCACCGAGGTCAGTACGGGACGATTATCAGGTCACCGAGGTCAGTATGGGACGATGATCAGGTCACCGAGGTCAGTACGGGACGATGATCAGGTCACCGAGGTCAGAACGGTACGATGATCAGGTCACCGAAGTCAGTACGGGACGATGATCAGATCACCGAGGTCAGTACGGGACAACACCGAGGTCAGTACGAGACGACGACCAGGTCACCGAGGTCAGTACGGGACGATGATCAGGTCACCGAGGTCAGCACAGGACAGGATGTGGTGAGGTGATTACAGAACGCTAAGGTGGGGAAGCACGAACAGGTCTCAGTAGGAGGATCATGGGATATATCACTGGTGTGAGTAGTAAATGTATACAGAGTGTTTGCCAGAGAGCCTTAAGGACGTGACCGAGAGTAGCGACTGCTTCGTTGAGTCGACAATGTAATATGCAGAGTTCACAGAAACACTGATCAGTCACTGAGCTCAAGCTGGGCCGGCAGGCTCATGCCATTCTATTAAAGTGCCACCCCTCCCTTCAGATAATGTCGTGGGACGCGTCTTCCGACGTGCCGTGGTTCACCTGGCGTCTCTCGTCTCCCGACGACACGCGTCTCTCCCGTCGGCTGGGGCGGAGCCACTCGGTCGGAGCCACGCTGCTGCAGAGCCTGCTGCCCGGCACGGTCACCGTCTTGTACGGAGATGAGGTGTGCCTGATGGAAACCGAGCCGCAGCCCAACCAGGTCAGTGGCGGGGTCAGGTCAGTGCCAGGCCAGATCAGGTCAGTGGCGGGGTCAGGTCAGTGACGCGGGTCAGGTCAGTGGTGGGGTCAGGTTAGTGGCGTGGGTATAGGTCAGAAGTGGGGTTAGGTTAGGTCAGTGGCGGGGGTCAGGTCAGGTGGGTCTGGGTCGTGACAGGGTGCGGTGGCGTGTATGGTATGTATGTATACCGACAGACGGTGCCAAGTCTGATGACGTGTATACCGACAGACGGAACCTTGTCTGATGACGTGTATACCGACAGACGGTGCCTGGTCTGATGACGTCATACGGTGCCTGGTCTGATGACGTGTATACCGACAGACGGTGCCTGGTCTGATGACGTGTATACCGACCAGACGGAGCCTGGTCTGATGACGTGTATACCGACAGACGGTGCCTGGTCTGATGACGTGTACCGACAGACGGTGCCTGGTCTGATGACGTGTACCGACAGACGGTGCCTGGTCTGATGACGTGTATACCGACAGACGGTGCCTGGTCTGATGACGTGTATACCAACAGACGGTGCTTGGTCTGATGACGTGTACCGACAGACGGTGCCTGGTCTGATGACGTGTATACCGACAGACGATGCCAGGTCTGATGACGTCATACGGTGTCTGGTCTGATGACGTGTATACCGACAGACGGTGCCTGGTCTGGGCATCATGCCCTGGTCTGATGACGTCGCTTCTGCCGACTTCACGCTGAGCTCCCGTCTACCGTGGCGCCCCCTGCCGGAGGATCACGACCAGTACAACGCGGCCAGCCAGCAGAACGTCTCTGTACAGTCGGTCCGCGCCGCTCTAGAGGTGCACAGCTCCGCCGTGCCCATCTACGTGAACGGCATCTTCCACTCCGTGGGCGACTTCAATCCGACCCGCTCCTCCAATCTGAAGGTGAGCCGGAGCTCCTCCAATCTGAAGGTGGGCCGGAGCTCCTCTGTCTGTGAGGATGGGCCCCGATCGATGAATGTATGCCATGTGAGCTCTGTCGCCACGAGTGCCTATTTTATTCATTAACGGCACGGGAAAACGGTGTTGTTGACATGCCATTCCTGGTAAAACGTCGTAGAGACACACAGAAACAATGCCTTACGGGAAATCGAGCTCTGCCAATGTAAACATTGCTCCCTACAGTGATGCTCATCGCAGGTAAACGCAGCGGGGATTTTATCGGTAACTATCAGCGGCCGTTAAAAAAAGGAAAAGGAAAAAGGAAACAGTTCACCTTGATTTTTTTTTCAAACACGATTTGACTATATTTTGAAATACAACCTCTTTTCACGTCAAAAATAGCCATACATCGCGCCGATTCAGGACAGAAGGACGTTCATTTTTAATCTTATCAAAACTATATGCGTACTCTCCGCAACGTCAAACGTGGCTCAGCCAATCAGATATTTGAAAGTAGTCGCGTAGATTACTGTATAAGCTTGCCCAGGTGTGTGAGGCCCACATTCTTGACATTCCTTATTTACGGCCCACATTCCTTCGACAAAATGTCAAATATATTCGGCTGGAGAGCCCTTTCAGCCCAGAAAACTTGCAGTTAGTTGGGGTTTTTTCAACACGGGCTACAAAACTGCTATCTCAGTTCAAAACCCATGTTGAAGGTGAACTATTTCCTTAAGTAGGTACCAGCGCTGTTGACTTAGTTCCATGTTCCGCCGCCAGGTGCGCCACACCGACTCAGCGGTGCTGGTGCTGGACCGATTCTACCCACGCCAGCCCCGCTGGTGCGTCATCTACAACACCTCTCCGGAGCCTGTGACGCGTGACCTCAGTCACATCTTCTTCCGCGGCCTGGTGGTGGCCAGCTCTACAGGCGACAAGGAGGGCTTCATCCGCTTCAAGCAGCTCCAACTGCAGCCGGGAGAGGGCCTGCTCGTCAAGCTGGACCGCTGAGCGACGCAGCATCACAACGCATGACACAGTTGATCATGTGTGTGTGTAGTCCATGCAGGTACACATTGCATTGAACAGCCTGGTATGCTGGCGTGCCTCACTGTGAAAAGTGGGAACTTTGAAAGAAGGCCGGATGGGTGCAAAATCATCACTCATGTGGTGGGGTACAATTGACGTAAATTTCGAACGTCTAGGACTGTTTTGCCCGTTGATATAATGGTGACTATGCGGAGTGTGAAACAGCAGTGGTGGCCTGCTGGATAGTTTTGAGATGGGCCATCACTGGGATGGAGCGATGTTGTCTAGTCGAGGGTACGCCGGGGTCTGCTGCCGCCCAAGATGGCGACGCCCACACAGGGGCACCGGAAATCATTGTGGCAGCTCTAGCGGGCACCGAGCACCGCAGGGCATTGAGAAGAGGGCTTTCCTGCCCCTCCTTGTAGTCGAGTAGTGCGTGCTTAGATTGCCAGAGTGACTGCGGCAAAAGGGTGGCGTTCGTGTATCACATCATGTGGCGCAGTAGGTTAGTGCGTGTATACTGCATACTGTACATGCTGGTATATTTTACGGCGTGCTGTGATAATGCAGTCAGTGTGTGTGCGCGCGTGCGTCCACAGGACGTATAACAGTCGCCCGTGAGTGAGTGAATCCGTACTGTAACCCGCTTCACCTCCCACGGTGTGTACAGCTGGAGCGCTCTAAACGCCGGCGGCCACTGTTAGAACGTGTCCCGTTTATTGTTTACATTTACGGAGAGATCAATACAACAGCTCACTGGTCGGCCCGCGGCCACTGGCAGTACCGTACCTCTGTTTACCAGCGGTTACCAGCTACTGTGGCACTCTGACCAGCGTGTACCGGAAGGACGAAGAGGGACGGACTCTCAGTCTCGCTACGCCGGGCGGCAAGCCGTCGAACATGGCAGGAAGACACCAGCAGTGAGTCGCCGTACATTTGATCATACCTTGCTCTGAGATATCACGGGTTCTCCGCTCGGTAGGAGCTGGACAGTGCGGGCTCCGCTCAGATCGAGCTTGACAGTGCGGGGAGCGTGCAAGGTGTCACGTGTCACCTCGCTAGTGCCGCAGCTCAGGTCAGGTCGAGCCACACAGTACCGGCTAGTCGGCTACTGCGGTACCCCTGACCGTAAGGAAGAACGGACACAATGCCATGGGAACAGACACAGTACGCAGCGTCCCGTCAGTGCAGCGACAGACAGACAGACAGACACTGGTCGCTCGTTCACTCCCCGGCGACCAGATGAAAGCAGTGGGTGTATCCGATAACACAGGACGCTATGACTAACATGGTATTACGGGCGTTAACGGTAACGTAATACTATTCACTGGAATGGTGACTAAAACAAAGACTTGTGGCGATGTGTTGACCCGACACGCGTCTCCAGGTAGTTGGTCTATGGCGATAACACAGTAAATTTGACGAACAATATGTGCCAGTGAACATTCAGACTAACAGCTCGGGTAAATTATGCTGTCTCTCTATCACCAACAAATTTGTAAAATAACAATGGTCATAACTGGTCAGCAGCTTGACTCGCAGCCACGGTAATATCAGTTAATAATGTCTTAGTGGTTAGCCGCTAGGGTTATTACAAGCCAACTTATCCTTTAACCGACTGTTACTGCCTTTAAATAACTAAATCGGTCCCGATTTTCGGCACAAAACGTTGCACCGCTCACGACGACACAACCAACACTGAGGTCATCACTCGCAGTAGCCTGTGTATGGGCAACGAATCACAAGCAGTCACGTAGTGACTCCAGAACTCCCGTCACGTTCCTACTCCACAGCCTGGAACACTGGTGTCGGGGCGGGGCGGGATGGGTCGGGACGGGGCCTGCTACCACCACCACTGAGAAGTATCCACGGTCGCTGATGACACGTAGACATCATCGGGCGAGCAGGCCGGCATTTCAGGACGACTATCACAGAACGAGCAATAGTACAGCAGGCCATGGTGAGAGGAAACGTAATGAGGGCAACACTGAAATCTGGCGTCAATTGTGACCGTGAACACAGAAACAAGTCAGGAGCACAGTACATTGAGGTCAGAAGAAGATACACGCAGGGCCTGGGTCACAGTCAATATTACGGGCTGGGTCAAGCTAAATCACAACGAAAATCCAGACCAATACCCTGTCTCAAGTAGATTCCTCTGAAACGCAAGGTCCCACGTCTCAATCGACCCAATGTCCAAACGCGTGCCACATAAGATTCCTCAAAACAGCCCACTATCAAACAACTCACACTTCACAGCGTTCATAGCGATTCACTGTCCAGTAAAGACCACCCCAGGCAGCACTGTCTAGTCCCCCTTCCATCTATCAGAACCTCGTCCAGAACGTTCGGCAGTGTGTCTTGTGCAAAACTGCCTAGTTCCTTCACGAGAGCCATCATGGTGTCATGAGCACCACCGAACAATCAGCCCCGTCCCCCTCACGGGTCAGCCGACACAGATTCCCACCGTGACCGTCCCCCTGGCTGCCAGTGTCACGTGACCGTCCCCCTGGCTGCCGGAGTCACGTGACCGTCCCCCTGGCTGCCAGTGTCACATGACCGTCTCCCTCTGTGCTGCCAGTGTCACAGTGACCGTTCCCCCTGGCTGCCGGAAGTCACGTGACCGTCCCCCTGGCTGCCAGTTCACATGACCGTTCCCCTGGCTGCCGGAGTCACGTGACTCGGTCCCCCTGGCTGCTCAGTGTCACGATGACCGTACCCCGTCCCCTGGCTGCCGGAGTCACGTGACCGTCTGGCTTGCCAGTGTTCACATGACCGTCCCCCTGGCTTGCGGAGGTCAGTGACCGTCTCCTGGCTGCCAGTGTCCACATGACCGTGCCCCCTGGCTGCTGGAGTATTCACGTGACTCCGTCCCCCTGGCCTGCCGGAGCACGTGACCGTTCCCCTGGCTGCCGGAGTCACGTGACCGTCCCCCTGGCTGCCGGAGTCACGTGACCGTCCCCCTGGCTGCCAGTGTCACATGACCGTCCCCCTGGCTGCCTTTGTCACGTCACCACCGCCTCCCCTGTGGCAGAGGAGGCCCCGGCAACACATCACGTGCGAATCTCGCCGTACTCCCGCTCGAATCTCTCGTACTGTGCCAGCGTCTGGGCGTCGACGGAGCGCCGAATCCGCTTCAGCGAGTCGGTGAAGTCCTTCACGCTGATGTGGCGCAGCTTCTTCGGGTCGATCGACTTCACCTGCTCCTGGTCCATCTCTGCAGAGGACGGAAACGGAACGGAGCGTGTCACCAGCGCGCAGAGGTTGGCTAACTCGGTCAGCACGTCCCTGTACAGGTCGTGGGAAGATAATCGTTTCCTTGTACGGATGATGAATGGGGTTTATGGGAACACTGACAGCTGACAGCTGATGTCATATGGTGCCCGCAGACAAACAAACCCATAAGTAAAAACAGTCCAGATTTGCATACAGACAAGGCCACAAAAAGAACAAATCACTAAGACCGCATCGGAATATAAATCATGTCCAGTGACGCAAACAAAAGAACTCGCCCAACGTTCCCATAACAGGTTACCCGACACACGGGCCTAGTACCAACCGACTATTGGAGAAGGGTCACCGGCCGCCCACCAGTCCCCACGCCGCTCACCTCTGATGGGGCCGAGCGCGGCGTCCCGCGCCAGGGCGGCGATATCGCTGCCGGAGTACCCCTCCGTCATCCGCGCCAGTGTCTTCAGGTCGGCGGCACCCAGCGGCTGACCGTGTCCGGACAGCAGCCGGCTCAGGAGTGCGACGCGCGCCTCGCAGTCCGGCAGTGGGATGTAGATCCGCTTCGGGAAGCGGCGCAGGATCGCCTGGTCCAGCTCCTGAGGTCTGGGGAGACGGGACAGAAGGGGTAAGACGCAAGGATCACCCTGGTCCAGCCTCCTGAGGTCTGGGAAGACGGGACAAGAAGGGGTGAGACGCAGGATCGCCTGGTCCAGCTCCTGAGGTCTGGGGAGACGGAACAGAAGGGGTAAGACGCATGGATCACCTGGTCCAAGCTCTCTGGAGTTCTGGGGAGACGGGACAGAATAGGGTAAGACGCTAGGAATCACCTGGTCCAGCTCCTGTAGGTCTGGGGAGACGGGACAGAAGGGTGAGACCGCAGGGTCGCTCTGGTCCAGCTCATTAGAAGATATAGAAGAGAAGACGGGACAGAAGGGGTGAGACCGTCAGGGTCGCCTGGTCCAGCTCCTGGGTCTGGAAGACGGGACAGAGGGTAGCGACAGGATCGCCTTGGTCCCAGCTCCTGAGGTCTGGGAAGACGGGACAGAATGCGGGGTGAGACGCAGGATGATTGCCTGGTCCAGCTCCTGAGGTCTGGGGAGACGGGACAGAAGGGGTAAGACGCAGGATCACCTGGTCCAGCTCCTGAGGTCTGGGAAAGACGGGACAGAAGGGTGAGGCCGCAGGATCGCCTGGTCCAGCTCCTGAGGTCCTGGGGAGACGGGACAGAAGGGGTAAGACGCAGGATCGCCTGGGTCGCCAGCTCCTGAAGGTTCTGGGTGAGACGGGACCAGAAGGGGTTATAGACGGCAGTGATCACCCTGGTCCAGCTCCTGAGGTCTGGGGAGACCGGGGACAAGAAGGGGTAAGACGCATGGATCGCCTGGTCCAGGCTCCTGGTCTGGGGAGACCGGGACAGAAGGGGTAGACGCAGGATCACCTGGTCCAGCTCCTGAAGGTCTGGGAGAACGGGCGAAGGGGTAAGACGATCAGTCAGGATCCTTGGTCCAGCTCCTGAGGTCCTGGGGAGACGGGACAGAAGGGGTAAGACGCAGGATCACCTGGTCCATTGTCTCCTGAGGTCTGGGGAGACGGGAAACAGAAGGGGTGAGACCGCAGGATCACATGGTCCAGCTCCTGAGGTCTGGGGAGACGGACAGAAGGGGTGGACGCAGGATCGCACTTGGTCCGCTCCTGAGGTCTGGGGAGACGGGACAGAAGGGGTGAGACGCAGGATCACCTGGTCGCAGCTCCTGAGGTTCTGGGGACGGACCAGAAGGGGTAAGACGCAGGATCACCTTGGTCAGCTCCTGAGGTCTTTGGGGAGTCGGGATCCAGAAGGGGTGGAGACGCAGGATCAGCCTGGTTCCAGCTCCTGAGGTCTGGGGAGACGGGACAGAAGGGGTGAGACGCAGGGTCGCCTGGTCCAGCTCCTGAGGTCTGGGGGATGGACAAAAGGGGTAAGGCACGGCAAAGGGACACACAGAAACGAGGACATTATTGCGTAAAGAGTACACTGAGAAAACCCCGTCCAGCCAAGTAAGGGTGAGGGCAATGGACGTGTACGAGGCTTCATAATTCACACCACACCTTGAAGTCAGCTCGTCAAAAATGCGACACTATAGTAACATAACACCAAATCTACAAACGTCATACAGCCGAATCATCCCAGGTTTATGCAACACATCTTCCTCCAGCTATTGGCAGGCATGATACACTTCATCCCAAACAACTTCTCTCGCGCATACACAGCATAAAGAAACGTTTTCAGCGCAATCGGTGGCACCAAACCTGCCACCAGCGCACGTCATCTACATCTCTTCCCGGCACGGTACCTGTTGGTGGCGCCGAGCACCAGTATCTTGTCCTCGGCGTTGGTGCCAAGACCGTCGAACTGGCAGAGGAACTCGGTCTTCAGACGGCGCGAGGCGTCGTGTTCTCCCGTCTTCCGCTCCGACAGCAGGGAGTCCAGCTCGTCCATGAAGATGATGGACGGCTGTGCGTGGGGGGGGGGGGCGTAGCAGCGTGTCAAGAGTTGGGGGCAGACAGGCGGGGCGGGGTACGTGCCAGGGCTGGAGGGCAAACCCAACAGAATACATAATCCAAGATATTAAGTTGTAGACTGCATCTTAAGATCTGCATGATCATGATGATCTACATTGTATATCATCTATGAATATGCCATGATTGATGATAGATATGCTACATGTATATCATCTATGATATGCATGATCGATGATGATCTACATGTATATCATCTATGATATGCATGATCAATGATGATCATGCATATCTTATCAATGATGACATGTAGATCATCGTGCCCAATCAGATGCCATGCAAACACTCGGCCGTTAAAACAAAGCCAGGCGACCCCAGACACCGGCACAAGGGGAGATACCACCAATTCGCTAGGTAACCAATGAGCCCCGTCCCCCGCCGTCCCGCACCTCAACACACGCCGCCACACACGCGTCCCCAGACCACCCACCTGCAGCTCTCTGGCGACGGCGAACAGGGCGCGCACCAGCTTCTCGCCCTCGCCGTGCCACTTGCTCGTCAGGCTGGAGGCGCTGATGGAGAAGAACGTGACGGACGCCTCGCTGGCCAGCGCACGAGCCAGCATCGTCTTGCCGTTCCCTGCCGGCACCGACGGGCACAGGTCAAATGGCGAGACGTAGGACACAACTCACTCAAAGAGTAAGTACATCTTAACTTTATACGCACTGGTAAATTATATATAGAAGCATGGCCGCTGCTCAGTAAGCACCAACACACAACGGCCCACGATTTACATGTGTATGCCTTTCAGGTTAGATATTTTACTCATGCATGCAGCAAAAGCTTCTTTGTGATGCCAATAGAGCAACATCCACGTTTCCCTTCTATAACGTTCCAGCTGGCTGACTCGACCTCAGCTGACCGAGGACAGTTCAGAACTTCAGACTGACCTAACACAGCTCAGTCTAACCGAGGACAGCTAATTCTGATCAAGGACAGCTCAGTCTGACCTAACACAGTTCAGTCTGACCGAGGACAGCTCATTCTAACCGAGGACAGCTCAGTCTGACCGAGGACAGCTCAGTCTGACCTAACACAGCTCAGTCTGACAGAGGACAGCTCAGTCTGACCTAACACAGCTCAGTCTGACCGAGGACAGCTAAGTCTGACCTAACACAGCTCAGTCTGACCGAGGACAGCTCAGTCTGACCTAACACAGCTCAGTCTGACCGAGGACAGCTCAGCCTCACCTAACACAGCTCAATCTGACCGAGGACAGCTCAGTCTGACCGAGGACAGCTCAGTCTGACCGAGGACAGCTCAGTCTGACCGAGGACAGCTCAGTCTTCAGTCTGACCGAGGACAGCTCAGTCTGACCGAGGACAGCTCAGTCTGACCGAGAACAGCTCAGTCTGACTGAGAACAGCTGTTCAGTCTGACCCATCGCCAGTACTCCGCTGGCAGTGAGAGAGGGCGGGTGTCCCGGGCCTGACCTGGCGGACCGAAGAGCAGCAGACCGCGGGCCGGCGCCCTCAGACCGGTGAACAGTTCCGGGCGCACTGACGGAAGGATCACCAGCTCGTGAAGCGCCCGCTTAGCCGACTGCGGGGACACAGACATACGCGGGGTCAACACAGGAACACACGGAGTATCAGTTACGTGCCATCCCACATTGCCACGTCCTTGCACATGTCCGATAACAGGCTACCACGAGCTATGTAGAAATAAGCTCAATGTAATATGTCCTCACTTCACTCACTAACGTGATAGGCCGTTCACGGTTATATCTCTGTCGACCTGCGGGCTCCGACAGTAACGAGCCTCAATTTGGGGGAGCGTCAGTCCGCTGACGGCCAGTCCAGCTCCATCATTGGATCGCGGCTATAAGTGGATCAGCTGAGCAGGCCGACCGGCAGCCTGCTGACTCACTTACCATCGGATCGACAGCGACCTTCGCAGCTCGGATCGCAGCTCGGATCGCAGCTTACCATCGGATCGACAGCGACCTTCGCAGCTCGGATCGCAGCTCGGATCGCAGCTTACCATCGGATCGACAGCGACCGTTACACGCCGTCGCTGATATGACGGTACGGCCGAAAAACTCTGAGACAACCGACCGACGCATGGCGACCGACCGGCATGTCTGATCAAGGAGTTTCTTTTGGAGTTGGAGTTTGAAATTGTATATGGATTAGGTTGTCCAAAATTTATGAAAAATACAATTATTCGACGTTACAAATTTGATCCTATCAAAACTCTGACATTCTACTTCAACATAGGTGATGATGATGATTTGGGCTTAAGGGCGCCCCAACACAATGGTTATATGGCGCCCATACTTCAACATAGGTAGCTATTCTACTCACCGCGTTGCCAGCGATATCGGCCAGGGTGACCACCGGTCCGGCGTCGATGATTTCGTCGAGGATAAGCTGCGCCAGCTTCGGGTCGACCCCCTTCAGGCCGGCCGCGGAGAGCGGCTTGCGGCCGGAGCCCGCGGTGGCAGGTGTTGGTACTCCGCCCGTCTGGGGGGGGGGGGGATATCGGTACACGTCCATGACTCGGTACTGATCACGCCTCACCGGTTGTACTTAGCTTATGACAGCGACCGACAGTGTGCTAGGCATACCCACTAATATGAATAGTATTGAATGAAGGAACACACGAATGAGGGAATGAATCAATTAATGAGTGGATGAATGAAGGAATGAAACAATGCATCAATCATAAAATAAAAATGAATGTCATACATTATAAATCAATTAAAGAAAGCATAGTTGCAATTCGAAATCCTTATAAAACATTTCGAAACTTTCAGACCAAAAAATGACATGACGCCATAAAGCAAAACAACACGGGTTCAGGCAACTACATAACACGTCCCACATCTGTCTGGATGCAACACGAACACACGTCCTCTGCCGTGCCTCCGTACCATGATTGGCAGCGTCCGGGGACGTACCCGACTGGGCGTGCTCCGGGGGGGTGGTGGGAGCACGGCGGGGGTCGGGGACGTACCGACTGGGGCGGTGGCTCCGGGGGGTGGTGGGACACGGCGGGGTCCGGGACGTACCCGACCTACGGCGTGCTCCGGGGGGTGGTGGAACATCGGCGGGGGGTCGGGGACTACCCGAACTGGGGCGTGCTCCGCGGGGATGGGTGGACACGGCGGGGTCGGGGAGTACCCCGACTGGGGCGTTGCTCCGGGGGGCAGGGTTTTATGAAAAGTGGGTTTCTCACGATCTGAGTTCTGCAGAATCAAAATTTCGGTCCACCGGAAACCAATTCTATGTCAGCATGATACAAATATGTCTGGAAAAGATGATCACTTATATATTTCATTATTTGGTTTACATTTGTTTTTATACCTCGCTGCCATTCACATATGGAAAGGTAAGGTATAGTATGTCTTCATCTTCTATTTGTATATCTTCTATATATTATTATTATTATTGTTATGTTTTTTTGGTGTTATTTCTCTTACTCGTTCTTCTTACTATGCTTCGCAGTCTATTGTCTATTTCCCTGTCAGACGATATGAGACTAACTAATATTTACAGTCAAAGTTTTCACGGAAAAATTTCCCAGTTCTAGAATTAATCTGAGTTAAACGGGCCATTTCTTTTTTCTGACACTGCCTGGGGGTGGTGGACACGGCGTGGGGTCGGTGGACGTACCCGACTTAGGCGTGCTCCGGGGGGTGGTGGACACCGCGGGGGTCGGGGACGTACCCGACTAGGCGTGCTCCGGGGGGTGGTGGACACGGCGGGGGTCCGGGACGTACCTGCGTACTGGGCGTAGCTCGGGGGGTGGTGGACACGGTGGGGTCGGGACGTACCGACTGGCGTGCTCGCGGGGGGTGGTGGACACGGCGGGGTCCGGGACGTACCCGACTGGGCGTGCTCCGGGGGTGGTGGACACGGCGGGCCCTCCCGGGGGGTGGTGGACACGGAGGGCCTCCGGGGGGTGATGGATCACGGCGGGCTCCGGGGGGTGGTGGACACGGCGGGCCTCCGGGGGTGATGGACACGGCGGGCCTCCGGGGGGTGGTGGACACGGCGGGGGTCGGGGACGTACCCGACTGGGCGTGCTCCGGGGGGTGGTGGACACGGCGGGGGTCCGGGAGTACCGACTGGGGCGTGCTCCCGGGGGGTGGGTGGACATCGGCGGGGGTCCGGGACCGTACCCGACTGGCGTGCTCCGGGGGTGGTGGACACTGGCGGGGGTCGGGGACGTACCCGACTGGGCGTTGCTCCGGGGGGTGGTGGACCAACGGCGGGGGTCGGGGACCATACCCGACTAGTAGGCCGTGGCTCCGGAGGTGGTGGACACGGCGGGGGTCCGGGACGTACCGACTGGGCGTGCTCCGGGGGGTGGTGGATTTCACGGCGGGGGTCGGGGACGTACCCTCGACCTGGGCGTGCTCCGGGGGGTGGTGGACACGCGGGGGTCGGGGGACGTACCCTGACTGGGCGTTGCTCGCCGGGGGGTGGTGGACACGGCGGGGTCGGGGGACGTACCCGACTGGGCGTGCTCCGGGGGGTGGTGGACACGGCGGGGGTCCGGGACGTACCCGACTGGGCGTGCTCCGGGGGGTGGTGACACGGCGGGGGTCGGGGACGTAACCCGACTGGGCGTGCCTCTCTGGGGTGGTGGACACGGCGGGGGTTGGGGGACGTACCCGACTGGGCGTGCTTCCGGGGGGTGGTGTGATCACGGCGGGGTTTCCGGGACGTACCCGCTTGGGCGGTGCTGGGGTGGTGGACACGGCGGGCCTCCGGGGGGTGGTGGACCGGCGGGCCTCCGGGGTGAGTGGACACGGCGGGCCCCTCCGGGGGTGGTGGACACGGCGCGGGGTTCGGGGACGTACCCGTACTTGGGTCGTGCTCCGGGGGTGTGGACAACGCGTGCGGGGTCCGGGACGTACCCGACTGGGCGTGCTCCGGGGGGTGGTGGACACGGCGGGGGTCGGGGACGTACCCGACTGGGCGTGCTCCGGGGGGTGGTGGACACGGCGGGGGTCGGCTTCCGACGGCTTGTCACCGAGGACGGCGTCGTCTTGCCAGCACTGGTGGTGGGGGCAGGCCGGCGGCCAGGGCCAGTGTAGCCGTACACAGGCGAGATCTTCCGCTCAGACACTGCGGACATAGTGTCGGCTACAGTCAACAGCTCGGAGAGAATAGGCAATGCAGCAGGTGTGGATTGGTGTAAGGCACAGTGCCGAAGAAGGAGCTGAGACACAAATTCGCCACGGATAGTTTCCTACATTCAGTTTTGTTATAAATCATAATGTTCTACACGGAATGAACCGAGCTTAAACGAGATGACACACAATAATACAAAACCGTCATAAAAGGCGCGGAAATCTCAAAGTTTGTAATAGTTCATTACATTTGTTAATAACCAAACAAAACTCAAGAGTCACAAGATGAGCCTCAAAAGACTAACAAAAGCCTGTCTAGTCACAGCACCACTCAGCCGTGCAGTGACCTGGCGTCGCCTGTCGGTCGGTTTGGCAGCGGGCACATCAGGGGACCTGCTGACCGTGTCGCTCTCCGTCACTGGCCACTGTTCTGTATCCGAAATACGATCACCATTGTTGCATTTTCCACAGACTAATAGGAATATTATATAATAAATGAATGAATGACTGAATGAAATAATTAACCAATGAATGAATAATTAAATGAACATAGATGTCATGCATAGCTAAGTCGACAAGAAAACATAGTTTTAATTCCAAATGCTTATAAAACACTTTGTCCATCACAGCTTGCAAACCATATAATGATATGACGCCAGAATGCAAAACAATACGGGTTCAGGCAACTACATAACACGTCCCACATCCGACTGCATGCAGCACGAACAAACCTCTCCCCGCGCCTCCGTACCATGGCTGGCTGCGTCCGGGGAGCACACAGCGCCATCTACCTCTACCTTCCGCACCCGGCGCAGCGCCGACTGGCAGGCGGCACCTACCTTCCGTGACCCCTGTGCCGGTGACCTGGGGTCATATCCTGGGCAGGCCGCTGAAACAGTCGACCGGCCCCCATATAATAACCATAGGAACAGGGTGAGAAATCCAGCACCATGATCCCCAGAGGATACGTTGCTTGGTCCACAAACCAAACCAAACCCTCCGTGACCTGCCCGGCGCGGCGCCGACAGACAGATGTCGGCGACAGACGGCACCTACCTTCCGTGACCGGACTGGGTTTGCGGCGGCTCTCCCTGATGACAGTGACCGGCGGTGCAGTGTGACTGGACGTGCGACTGGTCTGACTGGCGGTGTGACTGACGGTGTGACTGGCGGTGTGACTGGCGGTGTGACTGACGGTCCGGCCGGCGAGCTGGCCTGAGGAGCGGCTCGTCGGGCCGGGCCGTTGCCGGGCCGCCGGCGGCCCCACCGAGTACACCGGCCGCTCCTCCAGGGAGGCCATGCTCTCTGCAGATGGTGAGGAGGCGCACTTTAGCTGCATAAGTTGTGTGGCGCGCACTGAAGATCATGCTCTCTGCAGGCTAGCAGCCGCGGCCACAGAGGCGAGCTGACCGAATGACAGTGGCAAACAAAGTTGTGAAGTTTCGAGGATGTACTTCATAGTTCATGCTGCGAAGCTCTAGCTCTAGATCCTCTGACCGGTAGTTCAGCCAGACAACAGGCAGCCTCGCCAGAGCATACAGACAGACAACAGCACTACGTCAAAACAAATAAACAGTGCAAACATAACTTAATTGCGACATAGTCCTCTCCGGTGAAAGGGCTCGTGTTGCAACAACATAATTGTGCTTAACAGCAAGCGAATAACGCCGCATATGAGAATGCAGCAAGCGTAGAACGAACAACTGGCAGTCACGTAGAACATTCAGGCAACGCGCACTGCAATAATTGAGGCTGGCAAAAAGAAAGCTTTTAGTGCGCTCGCCGTTAGCAAAAGTAGCCGCAAGAACTGGTTACTGAAAGATGGCCAAATGAACTTGCTGGCAGCATGCCTGGTGCCAAATATTTATTTTGATCACTCACCATCGGGTTGTGAGAGACAACTTTCTGCAAATGAGACAATGGAGTCTCAGAGAAGCACCATTGCAAGAAATGGACTTTGTGTATTCGTAGGTGCGGTGTTCGGCAATGCGTTGGGATACTGCGGTACAGCCTAAGCGTCAGGAAGGGAGCTCATAAATCAGTCGCTCAGCGTCAGAGCGGATTACCCGGAGGGCAGAGAGGTCAGGCGACACATTATGTGTACCATAGCTATACAAAAATGAACGGTGCAAACCAATGTATAATTCAGCTCCAGCAATGAGGACAATTTCGACCCCAGGAACCGTATTTTTGTATTCAACAAGGCACGTCCTTGGATGTGTTTGTACTTTGAAGGCATGCCGTATGCCACTTCCAGTCAAATGATTGGTTAGTTCGTCCTATTGATGACAATGGGAAGTAGAGACACACGGAAAATCATTTTTCAGCGTTATTCAGCATAGGCGAACGTCAATAGAATACAGCTAGCAGTCTTGAGATGAAGCCATTTACACAAACACTGGAAGAGATTCGATTCACCCCCTCATTTCCTCAGTAAGTTCTCCATTTCCCTGCTCTATAGTTCAATGCTTGTGGCGGTATTGTTGACATAATTTACTACACCCCCACTCGTCTGCCATGTGCTGACTCATACTGACCGAGGAAACGGAGTCGGTCCGACGCCACGGCCAGGTTGGTCTCCATCTTGGCCTGCAGCCGCTGCGCCCGGCGCCGGTCCTCGTCCCGCCCGGAGCAGTCGACTGCGATGCCCCGCTCCAGCTCCTTGATACCGAGACGGTACAGACGGACGGCCTCCGGACGGCTGCCTGGAAAGGTACAGTACAAATTTAACCAGTGTGACCGGTGACGACAGATATACTGACTCTGCTATGTGATGATCATTGATCACACAATCCACACCAATCATATATATCATGAACGCGGTCCACAACAGATCAGTGGTACTAAGACGGTACAGCCCGACGTCTCCAAAGGCTGTCTGAGCGGTGAGCATACATCGCTGGCTAGGATGTGTGCTGATGAAGCTCTCTCATCCAAGACACATGCTGGCACATATATCATGTCAGTAACTTAATCAGGAGCACGCTCATGACAGCACAGGGTGTCAGCCGAGCTCCAAGAGGGTAGGATGGTGTAACGGAAACGGAAACGGAACGGACAAATAACGGAAAGTTGAACGGAATGGGAACGGAAACAACACGGGAACAGAACGATAAAATGAACGGAAACTGAATGAAAACGGAACGGAAACGGAACGGTAACGGAGGCGGAAACGGAACGGGGAACGGAAACGGAATGGGGAACGGACACGGAAGGGAAACGGAACGGGGAACGGAACGGGGAACGGAACGGGGAACGGAACAGGGAACGGAACGGGGAACGGAACGGGGAACGGGACGGGGAACGGAACGGGGAACGGAAACAGAACGGAAACTGAACGAGGAACGGAAACGGAAACTGAACGGGGAACGGAAACGGAACGGAACGGGGAAACGGAAACGGAACGCGGAACGGGGAACGGAAACGGGAACGGCAACGGAACAGAAAGGGAATAAAAAGGGAATGGAAAGTGAATGGAAAGTGAATGGAAAGTGAATGGAAAGTGAATGGAAAGTGAATGGAAAGTGAATGGAAAGGGAACGGAAAGGGAACAGAAACGGAACGGAGACGGAAGAGAACCAACGAAGTCAGAGCGGTTCGGCCAGCGGGAAATTGGAGCCAAAAAAGTGATATATTGGGTTTAAATTACCATAGATCAATGTGCTCAATAACAGCTCAGAGGAGCTTCCGCACTGATATCACACACACACACACACACACACACACACACACGCACGCACGCACGCACGCACGCACGCACGCACGCACGCACGCACGCACGCACGACGCACGCACGCACGCACGCAACGCACGGAACGGACGGACGGACGGTACGGACATACGGTACGGACGGACGGATACGGACGGACGGACGGACGGACGGAACGGGACGGACGACGGCACGGACTTGACGGCGGACGACGACGGACGGCGACGGACGACGACGGAACGAACGGAGCGGACCGGGACGGACGACGGACACGGAGCGACGGACGGACGGACGGACGACGGACGGGACGGACGAGACGGACGGCACGGCACGGACGGCAAACGGAACGACGGACGTGACGCGGACGGAGGACGGCGGACACACACACACACACACACACACTTAGTCAACCAGTCTAGCAGACAGGGAGTTAGGTGTTTATGTGGTGAGTGATGCTGATTGAACTGATAATAACAGGTGTGTTATGATGATGAAAGTGGAAGGGTTTCAATGCAATTGATGGAGCTGGCTTACCCAGCCACCCACTTGACAACTACAGCCAGTCAGTCTGGGTGGCACACCTCTGGCCTCTAGGTGACCAGGGTGTGCTAGTTGAAGTATTGTTGGCAGGATGGTCAAGAATGTCAAGAGGTAACATTGCATTTATATATATATATATTGAGCCTTGATAATAATTGCCTTCCTCATATTAGTAGGTACACAACTACACAATAGAGATAGGTAGTTGTTATCTCATGGACAATTTCAGGACAGTTATTTCATATCTGTTGTTGACTGTTGTTGTCATTTATGTATCTCAAGAGACTCAGGTCCATTTCTCCTCAGCACTATTGGTGTTCTGGGTCAAAGATATCTGCAGCATGATTGAGGTAAAGCTATCGCAAAATGACTCAAATTAGATAATATTAACTAGCAAATGTTCATGTTCATTACCTTTCTGATGTAACACAGCAATCTGCATGAATTAATTTTTGCATGAAAAATACAACAACTATAATACTACATATTACACCTAACAGTTGCCAGTCATAAAAATCAGAGATACAAAAAATAATGTCTGATTTAAGTAGGCACATATATGGTATGCTGGTCAAAATATTAACAGGTCAGCCTGATTGTCTTATTTTGCATTCAAGCTCAAGCACATCCCCTGAAAAGCATGTGACCATAGTCAGGCACAGATCCAGGATTTTGGTCAGGGGGGACACATACAAAACGTTGGGAGCAACATGGGTGTGACCCAGTTCAGGGGGCGTACAACCTAGTGCCTCCTGATAGTAATGATGTTATTGTACAACATTGATAGACAATAGGTGATGATGATGATGATGATGGTGATTTGGGTTTAAGGACGCCTCAACTGACAATAGGACAATAGGTAACAAACTATTTGGCAATATTCCTGTTTTACACATCATTTTAAATTACAAATTATGTAATTTTAAATCACAACATCAGCATAGTGATAAAAAGCAGAACATCACCAACCACTCTGTTAAAATCAAATGATTCACAATATTGATATCCCTATGCCCTTAAAATGCAATAGTCGCTGCCAATGTTATGTGAATGTGGAGTTCATGAACAAAAAATGCTGCATCGCATGCATACCATGTTTATTCTCTTCATCAAGTCTTAATGCCTTTCCAATGAGTTCAAATGCCTTCTTGCTATGCTGCTTTTGCTTAGCCAAAAGTGGATCAGTAAGGCCAGCATCACAGGCATGTCTTGGATGATCCATTGCAGAAATATATTGTTTCAGCAGACACTCAAGCAAATATGAGAGCTGGCATCAAAGTCAACAGCATATTTCAAAACATTCACAGTTAATAATTGATGTTTCCTTCTAGATGATGACCGGAATGCTTCATCACAATAGCAATAACTGTATTTGAATCATGTTGCTGCACGCAACAGGTTGTCGTGGTCCACCTCCAGACAGGGGTTGCCCAATCAGCAGAGGATCCACCATCAACCAAAACAGACACTTTGACTTTTAGCTTGAACTGGTATGACTTAAAATAAATAACATATGACTTCAGGAAATCGAACGTTTATCGCAACAGCCACAAAGAAAACAATGAACTCTCCATATATGGAATATACAAGGGGTTTTCTTCGAATATATGCTGCGCAATGAATGTCATAACGCGTTGCTTTGCTTTCATTGCTTTGCTACCATATTCAAGTACATATATTTGAACCTGAACGTTTCACCTTTTTTAGCTTTTCAAGATAAAAATATTGAAAAAATTCAATATAATTTATTATTATTTATATTCACTTTTACTGTTCTTTGAATTTGCCCCAAAACGTTGTAAGAATGATTAAAAAATGTAAATGGAAGAAAGGGGGAAAAACTCCTCAGTCTCCCTTCATATGGAAGGGATATGTGACTGACGCGACTGGTACGTTGACGACGCACATGCAAACTCGTTGCGTAGTAGTTGGGAAACAGCTGGCCAAGGCTCTATAACAGCTGGCAATAAGCAGTTGATTCAGTTGTGTCGCAAGCCAGTTGGGGAAGGTCCTCTGCAAGAAAGGTGTCCACGATGTTGGATTTCTTTGTTATATTTACAAAGGGGGGCATTGTCCTCTGGTGCTTTGAGGGTACAAAAGATTTATTTGCTCCTTCTATAAATGCATTGGTCAAAAGCGTCCTATTACAGGTAAGTTTGTGTTAAAGATAGTGAGGGCATTCGCTTGTGCATTGGCATTATCCATGGCATGCATCCTAAAATCAAATTGATAATTTTCTCATTTTGTATCCACATTTGCTTTTTCTTGGACAATGGATGCAGCTTGGCTATATTTTTTTCATTTGTGTGCTATGGTAGTTTTCCCTGCTGGCGTTACGAGCCTTGCTATCTGTCTGTACTCTTGTGAGGTAAAAAGCTCCTAACAAATGGTGATGGGTTTGCAGAAAAATAAGAAAACATTGCAGGGTGTGGTGTGATCCAAATTGATTGCTGTCTCAACTACTTTAGATAATTTTACTAAATGTAAAGCAGTCACAGCAAAAGGGATGGGCACTCCTGCCTATGTATGGGTGGGGCAACAACAAAAGTTTATTCACTCAGGTCTTGTGTGACTATGTATCAATGGATGGATACACCCCCCATCAAGTGTTTGACATTCCTAAGTGATGACATCACCAAAGTCGCGGCCCGTGGCCTTCAACATAAGAGCCAACGGGGAATTACGTTTTTTTGGGGATGGCCCCCTGAAGCCCCTACTGGGAAAATGTTGGTTTGCCTTACCTTTTTGGATTCATAGAGATGTGCAGATTCCATAAAATGGGTCAGTTTGGTCATATAGTCTCATTAAAAAATAATCATTCCTTCAGCATTAGTGCACTTTTGGCCATTTATAGTGCACCCATAGGCTTCAGTATTGGTAACGTCATGATCTGCCTAACCTTATGTTCTAGTAACCTTGGATGGATAGGCATATCAAACAAATCACATAAATGTTTATCACATTTCTGTTATCTATAATTGGTTAGTAATTCCCAGTAACAGCAGTGACATGCAAAGCTCAAGCTGCCCTGTATTGTAGGGTAAACAACTACAATGCTAGACAAAATAAAGCATTAATTAATTCAAGCATCACTATTATCAATACCAAAAATATACCAAGAGGCAGCCCTCACAAGCTGATAAGCTCACTTGCACCCTATTCCTATCTACTTGGTAAGCAGGTCCTAACACCAGCTGACTTTTTATGCTATTGGTGATGTAGTCATTACTGATGCACTTAACTTCCACTAGCATGGAAAGTATGACATGATAATGTGTCCAGTGTTACAACTTTCAGTTGTTTGGTCTGTAATCTAGGCAATAATGTATAGTAGGTACCTATAGGTAACCCTGAGTTGAGACCCATTTTCCCTATTTTTTCTTTCTCAATAATTAAGATTTGTGTTTTGTATTTGTAAAGGAATACACAGAAACACAGTTTCATCTCACCAACAACACTTGTCCTGACATTGTCCCAACATAGGAGGTCTGTCACTGAACCCTCCATCCGGGCTCGGACGTGTTTTTCCAGAGCTCATATTTTTGGTGCGGTATATCCTGCCTGTTAAGGCACATTATTTTTATAGCAAAGAGTATATTGCCAAACCCAAGAGAAGAAAAGAAATAGTTTTGATGGCGTGGTATTTTTCAAAAAAGGATCAGAATTATATTGCAGTACTTTAATGGCGAGTCAACAAAAGTCAAGGTCAGTATCCATGTCGGAAGCAAACACAACGGAGCGTGCGGGGAATCTGGTCGACGAAGCCGACGAGACAAATAATTCCCAATCGAGTGAAGTGGTTGTGGTTGCGAGATTGAAACCTGATAAAAGAGGATAAGAGATGGAGATGTGGGGAAGGAAGAGAAAAAAACAAGGGTGCAAGCAGATGGGTGAAACAAAACAAGGGGATGAGGACTACAACACATGTCCGCTGTGAAAGTTAGTAAAGGATGATCAATGTGGGGGCATTGAATGCGAAATTTGCTCAAAATGGTATCACCCAAAATGTCAGGGACTAAAGGAGGAGGCCTTTAAGGCAATAGGAGAGCATAACTTGTTTTGGATGTGCAACAGGTGCAAACAGTTCTCAGGGAAATTCCGAGATGTAGTCAAAGGGGTGGACATTGACATTGTGCAAGATACCCAAGATAGGATACACTCTCTGGAAGTTCAGATGGATGGAAATGAATCAAACAGGGAAGGAGGTGGATGATTGAGCAGGATGATGAAATAATGTAGCCAAGTCGTTCATTGGGCAGAAGGAGGTAGTAATGGGATCAGGTTAAAATGGTCAAAGAACAGTTTGAAGGAGAGTAAATGCAGTAAGGACCTAGAAGCGTCTGTTAAGTGATGAAGGGCGATGATGTGAATTGCAGACATGGTGAAAAAGCTGACTAACAAATTAGACAGAGAAAGTCTGACAAAGCCAGCCGCACAGGTGAAGGAATTACGTCACGCAGTCACTGATTGTTTGGAACAGGACAAACGGAGGCGGAACATAGTCGTGTTCAATGTTCCTGAACAAGGTAATCAAATCAGTCTTAGTGAGCAAACGAAGGTGATCTTTCGCAGCTTTGAAGAGTTTATGATGACGATTAAGCTGAAGATTTCCCAGAAAAGGTTATACGAGTTGGCAATCGAAGGAAGACAAGCCAGGCTGATGGTTTGTTACAACTGCCTGAGAAAGAGATAAGTGGGAAATTATTGAAGATGGCAAAGTACTCAGATATGGCGGGTGACAGGTTTGAAAAGATATATATTGGCTCCAGATGTGCTGCTTGAGCAAGAACGGGACAGGATCTAAGGTTGAGTTGAGAGAACGAAAAGAGCTGGTGAGGATGTCATATCCACAGAAACCGAGTGATTTGTCGTGCAGACAAACACAAAGGTAGACAGACGCCAGGCAGCAAGAAATTGACAGTATCAGAAGAATAGTGGGGGTGGACAAAGAGTGTAGTTGAGGAAGAAAGTGGGTAAACTTAAAGTTGTATACAAACGCAGACCAACTGCTCAACAAAATGCATTGTTTGAAAGTGCATGTCACTAATAGGGAACCAGATATATTGGTTATCACCGAGGTCATCCCCAAAGCACAGAATAATCCCATTCCAAGGGCCTGTTTAGTCATTGAGGGATTTACTGAGTTTTTTAACTTTAGCTGTGATCTTTGTGGCTCAGCTCAACAAGGGAGAGGTATAGCAGTATACGTGAAAGAAGGACTGAAAGCATATGAAGAAAATTGCTATGGATCATACAGGGATCAATTGTGGGTGAAATTGGGTTCTAAATAACCCAGGACATGTGTTGCTTGGGCAATCTAAACCGTAGTCCCATTAAGCCTAGAAGAACACAGTGCCAGATATAATCTCAGTGAATGGAAGAAGCCACAAAAAAAACCACCCTATCTCATAATATGTTGGGGATTTACCTAAAGTGCATTGATTTGGAAATTAGAAGATGCTCCAGGAGCTTCCCCCAACAGCTGATTCTTCCCAGGGAATAAGAGATTGTCTCCTCTTTCAGCACATTCTCGATTGTACCAGATTCCGATTGGGTCAGAATCCTCAAATACTGGATCTGGTATTTTCTAATGAAGAAAACATCGTACAAGATGTGAATTTCTTGCCAGGGTTGGGTCTCAGTGATCATCTATCAATACACTTTACGATAGCATGTGGAACAAATAAGAACAAGACTGTCAGAAGAACATACCAGAACTGGAAACAAGTTGATTACAAGAGAATTGAGGATCAGATCAGATTAAGCAATCTAGAGGAGAAAATCAAGGATCAGAATGTGCAAGAAGCATGGGTCACCATAGTTAGAGCTTTGGAGGAAATTGTACAGGTTGAGGTTCCAGTGCGTTGTTGCAAAAAGAAGCTTAAGACATACATGACTCTTGATGCTCTTGCTCTCCGAAGAAGAAAAGAAAGGTTGTGGGATATTTATAGATTAACAGGACAACTGGCAGACAAAAGAAGGTTTACAAAGGTTAGTAATGATTTGAGGAGGAAAACGAGGAAACTCAAATACAACATGGAGTGTAAGATTGCTGATGCAAGTAGAGCCAATCCAAAAAAGCTTTTTGGAATTATATCAAACAGAAACATGGAAAGGTGAAATAACCGCAGTTGGAAAGTTTGAGACTGGCTGATGGGAGTTTTGCCACCACTGATGAGGGATGAAAGCAAGCATGTGCTCAGTGGTTTTATTTTCAGAGATTTTCACAAGCAGAGAGTTGGGTAACATACCAGTCATGAGGACAGAGAGTATGAGCATGGCTTTGCGAAAAATTCATTGATACTGAAAGAAGAGGTGAAAGGCTGTCTTGAGAGATTGAAACCCAACAAGGCTCCAGGACTCGATGGCATCCACCCTAGACTACTTAAGGAGTGTGCCAGCTCTCTATGTGGGCCTCTACAGGTGTTGTTTCATAAGTCCCTCAGAGTCTGGAGAGTTGCCCAATTTGCATTGTGAAGTTGGTGTGTGAAGCCGATATTTAAGAAAGTGATAAGTAAACACGAAGTGGGAAATTACCGGCCAGTGAGCCTGACGTCTGTCGTTTCAAAGGTAATGGAGTCACTGGTTAAGAAAGCAATAATGGAACATTTACTCAGCCAGGAGCTACTGTCTAAATACCAGTATGGGTTTATCCCGGGTAAGTCCTGTGAGGCTCAACTGCTCTCATGTACCAATCTGTGGACCCAACTGATGGAAGATGGAGACTCTGTTGACGTTGTGTACACTGATTTCCGGAAAGCGTTTGATGCGGTCCCGCACCAACGGTTNAACAATTAACAGCACGCTCTTAAACCTCATGGTTGCAAGTGGGAGCAGGTCCAACGGGTGGAACATCGGGCCCATGCCCTCAAAGACGATTGAAACACGTTACACGTTAGCAAATTGGCACGTTTCCTGATTTTACAAGAACTTGACCCGAAACCTGCCTTTACTACGGAAATTGTAATTAAAAATTGTTTCTGGATGCACTGGGAGGTTTGATATAAATTTGGTGAAACTTGTCAGACTTTTGGGAGATTTGGCCACCCTCAAAAAGAATTATATCCTGGTCTGGAATACGCTTCGTGTTTGAAGCTGGACAAAACAATCATCAGCATAGCGAGATAATGCTATAGTTTTAATTATAAACATGAACATCCATGCAAATACTGTGAACTATTAAGAGACAGGAGATCAGAGTGGAACCTTTCACCTACTAACCTGAACGGCCAGTCAAATCCGAACTTCCCAACACGTAGCTCTCACCTTCATGGTTTGTTTGTTGTGCGTGTGGCAGATGCTGGCAGTAAACTAGTTGACAGAATGACCTCGCAGCATCTTATAGCCAGTCCAGCTTGATGACCCCGGCCCAGTCCTTGGACGGTACACGAGCTCTCCGGGGCTGGCGGCGCGCAGGATCGAGCGACATTGGGTGCCAGGCAGGGACATACACCACTGACCACACCCCAGGCCGCCAGGCCCTCCCCGACATCGTGGCATGCAGCTGTTAACGAACTGTTAACTGCGGCTGTGTTATAGGTAACAGCATTGCACGGGTGCTATTTCATATGACTCCAATTGCATTTTTGTGCGTGAGAGGCCTGGATTTGGTTGAAACTTATTGAATATCACCGCCCGGCCGGGTCACTTGTTAAGCGAAAACATTTCATAAGATATAGCAGTGAACCTGTAAGGTTCATTATGTCTACCATAGTCTGAACACGCATACTTATGTTAATCCAGCTTGATACGTGGAAGAAAATTAACCGGCTCGGTTAACTTAATACACGGGGTATCAGCTACATTAGCCAAAAGACTCGCACAGACGACCACTCCTCCACTCACATGATCTCATCCGGCATAACTCTGACAAGAATCAAGTCGGCATGCAAGTGGGGAAAAATGCGCGACGGGGTGTCGCACTATCTATCAAACGTTGCGCCACGTTTCACACAATAATATATCTATATTGAATCTCAGGAGCGGCTGAGCCGGATGTGTTCAAATCTGGTGTGTATTTAGGAACCTCTCAGTCGCCATTTCCCATCAGTCAGGGGTGGGGTGCCTCTGCACGTGCGCACGTGCACACAAATGCGTATCCAGGATTATCCAGGAACCCGCGGTTAGTGATTCCCCCCCCCCGGTCCCCTGGCAAATACATGCCCCCATGGATACAGGACCCCATACATATTTAAGCTTCGCTAACACGATTTCAATTTTCAACTTTACTTACTATGGGTGTATCGGTGGTGTTGATTTCGGGGATGAGTTTGACAGCGCCGTAATTTATGACTTTCTATGCCACTAATAACAATTATAGATATAATATCCACAAATTTTGCAGATTCTACTCTGGAACCTGCAGCAGTCTGAATTAAAAAACAAAGTCAGCCTGCAAATATTTGCACATCAAGTATCTGCACTGCAATGATGTCACACATCATAAGATCGAAAGCTGACATAACAAAGTAGCTTTAGTTATGTTCAACATGTAAACATGCTGCTGATGATGATGCTGATGATGATGATGATGATGATGCTGATGCTGATGCTGATGCTGATGCTGATGCTGATGCTGATGCTGATGAGCTTGATGTGCCGAGCACGCGCGCATTGCATTTCAAAATGGCGAGGGAAAATGTCCTCAACCACGCACAGTACGAATAATAATTGTATCTTTTATGTAATCGCTTTGCCTCAGTTGACCCAGCATTGACTGGGGTTTGATCTGAACACAATTGACTGGGAGGGGGGGGGGGGCGTTCAACGCTCCCTGATTATCTTTCGAACCAATGATGACAGCGAGACGCGCAAGGCGGCATTCGAAAGCGCTCATTAATATAAAAATACCAACCCAGGCTCGAAAACAAATGAGTTCAACTGTCAGGTCCATGTCAGGCTTTCCAAAGGTCAAAATCGAAGTAGATTTTCGGTTTATGGGGTCATACTTTACATCCAATGGCTTCGATTGCGCTACCATTGAGTCACGCACACAGTGCACCTGATAGAACGGTATGATACACAGAACCCGCATGATCGAAAGTGAAATTATTGGCAAAGATCAAAAGTCAAGGTCAGGTCACAAAAGGTCACTATTCACAAAATATATACGAAAGCCGAGCAGCACATGTTTTTTTGTGTCCTCTTACGCATGAAAAGCAATAGTGATACTCATTTGACCACCACTAGACTTAATGTTTATGAAGCAAATGTCAAGCTAAGGTCAACGAAATGCCATTTTTAAATTGTTAAATATAAATTAAAAAGGCAAATTTCTAGATCAGATTTGTTTCAGAAATACAGTGCATTACATTCATTTGTCTGTATCTTGCCAATACAAAGCAAAAAACACAGTTTGGAAATATGACGTCATGAGTTACCAGCACTGTAAATGCGATCACACAGTCAGAGGTGCAAAAAGTGTTAAGATGGTCACGAGCACGAACACAAAACGCAAAATGAGTCACAATAACTAGAAGAATTAGGAGAAAAGCTAAGATCACAATATCCGCAAACTACTATGTCTTCTGAGCTCATCGTAAGTGATTATCAACAAAAAAAAATGGTAAAGCCATGCAAAAAATAAAACAACCAGCTGCACTTCAGTCTTCAACACACAGATTCTGGTATAAGCAAAACATGCCAGCTGCCACGACTTTCAAAGCAGAACACCACATGAAGGAAAATGTGCATGTCGCTTGAATCCTGAAGGTAACCTTCACGCAATGGTCACAATGGTCACAACAAAGTGCGCGCACTTGGTCAAAGTTGCAATGGTGAAGGAATAGGGTCAACCACTTTGTGCGTAAGATTCTGCAGCGCTCAGCCGCTATCTTTGGAATACTTTTGGAGTGGTAACAAAAACTTTACGCGTCTTAAACACCTGAAAAGGGCTTCATAGGGCCCTTAAATCAACAGATGGACCCTCATGCCGAGAGAAGGCCTCTCAGACCGAAAGATGGCACCTCAGACCGACAGAGGGCCCACAGGCCGATCAAAGGCACCCTCATGCCGACCAAGGGCCCCTTAGGCCTACTGAGGGCACCTCAAACTGACAGAGAGCTTCTTCAGGTCGACAGAGGACCCAGCATGCCGACATAGGCCCCTAAGACCTACATAAGGCTCCTTATGCCGACAGCGGATCCAATCAGGTTGACAGAAGGCCCCCTCAGACCGATAGAAGCCCCCTCAGACCAACAGAGAGCCCACTCATACCGACAGAAGACCCTCTCAGACGGATCAAGAGACCTCTCATGCCGACCGAAGGCCCATCAGGCTGACTGAAGGCCCCTCATACCGACATGGTCATATCAGGCCTTAAGAAGGCTCATTATGCCGACAAAGGTCCCCATCAGAATGACAGAGGGCTCCTCAGGCCGACAGAGGGGGCCCTCTAGGCTGACAGAGGGTCCCGTAGTGTCGAAAGGGGCTCCTCAAGCTGGTCGAGGGCTCACTTAGGCGATTGGAGGACCCGTCAGGTCGCAGGAGCCCCTCAAGCTAGCCGAGGGCTCCCTACATGTCACCAAAAGGCCCTTAATGCCGACATAGGGCCCCTCAGTCCGACAGGGGGCCCCTCAAGCCGACTGAAGTCCCTATCAGACCGACTGAGGACCCCTCTCAGGCCGACAGAGGGTTCTTTCGGTTCAAAAGGGGTCACTCAAGATAGGCAAGGAACCCCTCTGGCCACCAGAAGGCCCCTCATGCTCACAAAGAACCCTCAGACATACAGAGGGCCCTTCAGACCGAAAGACGGTCTCTCAGACCGACAGAGGGCTTCCTCAAATCAACAAAGGGACCCTGAGACCGATAGAAGACCCATCATGCGCAACGAGGACCCTTCCAGGACTGACTTAAGGGGGCTCTGCAAACCGACATAGGCTGTTCATCACCAGGCCGGCCAGAAGGCCCCTTAGGCCACAGAAGGCGCCTTATGCCGACAGAGGGCTCCGCCAGGTTGACAGAGGCCCCGCAGACCATATAGAGGTCCTCTCAGGTCGATCAGGGTCCCCCTCAAGCGACGAGGGCCCTCAGATCGACAGAGGGTAGCCTCAGACGATAAGGATCCCCGCAGACAACAGACGGTTCCTCATGCTGATAATGGGCACCCTCAGGGCCTCAGCCTTCAAGCCACCGAGACCCTCAGACCGACCAGGAGCCCGTCTGGCCAGCCAAGGGCCCCTTAAACGAAAGACAAGGTGGGTCCAAGGTGTGTGTGACTTAGTGTTAGTGGACTTAGTGGAAAAATAACTATAATAACTCATTACTTGGTGGACCCGTGAGAGTCCACTAAGTGATGTCATTTTCCCAAATTGTCCTTACTAAAACCATTCTTATACCGAACAAAGGGCATTTTGGTTGACCAAATATTGACCGATTTTGTTTGAGGCCAAAAATGTCCAAGGTTGACCGATTTTCAAATAGTAGATATACTTATTCATACACCACTGGCAAAAATAGCTTTGTTTAACATCATAATTTCATAAAACGCACATGTAAAGTTTCCAAAAAGGACCATTGTGATAATGTGAGAAAGGAAAAATACATTTGCAAAGCATGACAGTGGATGCCACAAGCAAGACCAAAGACATTTACATTAATTAGCTGAATTTCGAGCAAATTGTGTATCAATTTGCTGGATAGAAATAAGAATGCGTAAAAATGTGACAACAAAGTGAATCGTTTAAGATTAAGCTGACCGAAAAGTGTCCAAAAATGTGTAAGCCTGACCGACCGATTACCAAATCGGTCACACAATTTGTTCGGTAACCAAAATTTTGGTAACCGACTGACACCACTAGTGTCAACTGCCCAGGGTACCCCTCCTTGGATACGCCCTTGCGTGCACACTGCACAGTGCACACCCCTATTCTATATCGCAGGAACGGCTGAGCTAATTAAGTTCGAATTTGGTGTGTGGTTAGACTTCACAGCCGCCGTATTCTCACAAGTCAGGGGTGCCTCTGCATGTGCGCACGTACAACTCATTACTATTATATAGCTCTGGAGCGGCTCAACCGATTGCGTTCGAATTCGGTGTATGGCTAGAAACCTGTCAGCCGCCTCTTTCCCACAAGTCCGGGATGGCCCCGATGGGGTGCCTCTCCACGTGCGCACATGTGTATGTGCAGTGTGCACCTTTTGTGTATCTCAGAAATTGTTTGCTCAATCGAGTTGAAATTCACCATACCTTCGTGCACGCTCGTTCATCGCCAACTACGGCGCCTTACTGGTAAAATAAATTGTTGGTGGCATATGTAAGCGGAAAGTTAACGTTGTGGTCATCTTGCTGCTTTAATGACTGACACCCAGCTGGACATGATTTTGACAGCGCAGGCCTTGGCGCTTCCAATGCAATCAGGAAGCTTCCCTTCGCAACTGTATCCTGTCAGTTTAATTATTCAAGGTCTTGATGCCAAAATACCTTAAACGGCTTACGGTGGTTCTCGGAGATTTGTGAAATAAAAGTGTCAAACGACGGAAACTGCTCGTTCAGTGCCAGCAATTCTACAGACCCCCAAAAATACTGAATGCTGATGTCAGACGAATTTATTAACCACGTCTTGAAAGCTTTGGACTTAACATCAGCACATGCAAGTGTGTGATACGTGCCTGCATGCGCAGAAAAAGCTGCAATATCATGCACCGTGCGTGCACTTCTTTGACTATGCGCCTTCGCCGCGAAGGTGCATAGTCAAAAAAGGACACGCAAGTTGCAAATGCATAGGCTATGCATTTGTGTCATCTGCAGATGAGGATTAATCTGGATCTAACTAGACTTAACTCCGTGAAGCGGGGCTTGACACTTACATACACGGAAGTGAAAATATCCACCTATGCAGATGACTTTGCACCCATCATGGACGGATCAGATAACACTGATAACAGCCTAAGAGAGTGTTTAGTTTTAGTTTGTTCTGGCCTGCAGCTCAATAAGCAGACAAACCAAGGTCTGTGAATAGGCAGATATCGTGACAGAAGTGATATTCTTTGCCTTCACTGAAGCCCAGCTATCTTGGGATAAAGGCCCAGTAGAATATTTAGGGATACAAATCCATGCAAATGTAGAAAACATAAAGGAGCTGAATTACCCAGGAAATATAGGCAAATAGAAAGCAAACTGCAGCACTGGTTTGTGAGATCTATGGTGGCGTACGGCAGAGTACTTATTGTTAATCGGAGGCAATGGCACAGCAAATATACTTAATGGCAGTTTTGGCAAAGCCATCACCATCACAGCCGTTTCTGGATCGAACAAATTAATGATATGCATAAGTTCAGTGCGCGGAGATAGAAACTATTGCATTTTTTTTTACTATTTCAGATTTATATAGGGTGAAGACGAGATCAACTAAAACGATCAATTTAATGTGGGAGAGGATGATGATATTGTTAGAATTAATATTATGGATGGAAAGATGATGCTAACCTTGTCAGATAATTGTATATTAATAAAAAAGACAGAGATGTAAACAAACAAGCTTTCGGCATTACACTATTATCAAGTTTGATGATATTACAAATTGATAATGGTGTAATGCTGAAAGCTTGTTTGTTTATATTAGCCGTTTTCACGATGGCTTATTTTGCACGAAATGTTTTAAAACATTTTAAAATGTTTCAGTAGTAGTCGCTTTCACGATGGACTGATTTGCGTAAAAATGCTTTAGCCTCGCCCTACGGTCCCGTAGGGCGAGGCCAAAGCATTTTTTTCGCAAATTGTCAATGGCTTTGACTTTGATTGTTGATGGTAATAGGTTGTTAAAATGGCTACAACTATCAAATTTAACGTGTAAAATAACTCTTAAAACATGTGTTGCAGGACTTTCGTAAAATTAATTCCAACAGTGACCTTTTGTAACCTGATCTTGACCTTGATCTATGCTTACAATTTTTTTTTCTTAATGCAGGAGATGCAGTATATCTTTGAAAGCGCTTTATGCGATAACATTCTCAATCTAAGGCTTTGGATGGAAAGTATTTCCAAAAACTTCAAATATTTTAAATTTTGACCCTTGACCTGACAGGAACCTGACATGTGACCTTATCTTAAGAATTTCAGCTATGCATTATATTTTATCTTTGCTAGCCTTTGATCGCCACCTTGTGCGTCTCGCTGTGGTCATTGATTTGGAAGATATGAGGGAAAGGGGGTAAAATTTAATCCCCCAGCACCTCGCGTTCGGCTGGAGATCCGAGCGCCGCGCGGGTTTAAGGTGTCAGACCCTTCAATACAATCAGATAGTTTACAAATCGCTTGGGTGAAAGAGTTTTAGGCGATGAAAACTGTGTAAAATGGAAAGACGTTGCTCATAGCTTTGGGAATATTACAGAATATCTTTCAATATTGCATTGTGATACGTCATATGAAGAGGTCTTCCGTTTAAGTCAGAATGCATTTTGGGCTGAAGCAGCAAATGCATGATCAGATAAATGAGAATAAAAAATCCATCGAGCGGGGAAATTCAACATTTGTGTTATGGCGCAAACGATACCTCAAACTTGAGAGTAATCCAAATATAATCAGACAAGCCATGCAATACGGAGGGGTGTATCAATTGAAGGATCTATACGGTTATGAAAGAATATGCTTTTATACTAGCAGCCAGTTACGAGAGAAGTACCGTTTCGGAAATTTACTCGTATGACAATCAATTTAACATGGTATACCAGTCAGCTGGAAAGAGATCATAGCAAGAGAAAAACCTATCGCGGCGATCCCGTAAACAAATTTGGAAGAGATAGCAAACGTGGAAAAAGTATCAAGATTGGCGCATGCCAAGTTGTTGAAAGATTGTCAACACGTAAGCTCCCCGGAACAAACTAAGCGTAAATGGGAACAAGGCCTAAATGGAACTTCGAATAATTGGTCGGAGAGCCTAAAAAACACACATGCATTAACTGCAAATCCTAAACTACGCTGGCTACAATATATAATACTCATGAGAATATTGACAACGAACCGGCTTCTTAAAGAAGTATAGCACCTTTAACATAAGTTTTTAACTGAGATAGCCAGATTGTCGGGTGTACTGAGAAAAATATAAAATTGAAATTATTCCTTCCAAAACGACCTAGTTGCTGAGCTTCAACGCAAAAACCGTTGGGCATATTTGGGCATATTTTAAAAGGATCCAAATTTCGTGACGTTTCGCATAGTCAAGTAGGTACTCCACTGTGTTTTCCACCCAACACTCCGTTTCGCCTATTTGAACCAGCATTTCATCCGCCAAAACCAAAGGTCATCAAACTGGTCCGAGCGTTAGGAAATCCGCAACCAAGTTTAAGGAGCAGGCTGGTATTTAGGGAGACATAAGTCAGTCAAAAATATAGATATTGCTTTGAAATTTTTTAGGGTGTCGTTCATACTTTGTTCTCCAATATCATTTGGGATTTGGGGACCCTGTAGGGAAATGCTCCAAAAACAGAACGCTCTAAAAGTATCGCCGATGACGTCAGAGCCTGTCATAGACATACATGTTAAAGCTCTGAAATTAGAGCATTTTAATGAACAATTTTTTACAAAACCACTTGCAATAAATTGTAGCAAAATGTCAGAAGCCAGGAAAGCAATACAAGATACAAAAATGATCAACGATCATGTTTTTTTTTCTTCTCCTGTACAAGTCTTAACAAACCTAGTTGCACATAGAAAATGTGACTTGAATTTCAAATTTGTGAAAAATCATGTAAAAATGTATATTCAACAATCTTAATTAAGCTTAACTGTTAAGTTTGGTCCTACAATTATGTTTATAAGGTGTGGTAACAGTTTAATTATAAGGTGTGGTATCAGTTTAAAGTAATTATCTTTGCCAATTGTGAACTGTTTCACATTCCAATATTGCCAACAGATGCATTAAATGTGTCGATGGGTGGTGTCCAGTGTTCATGCGACTATATCAGCAACATATTGTGACAAAGGCCCTCCTTCAACTTCCAAGCGCAAGCGCCATATGCAACGTTCTGCCCAATGTGGGCCGATCGTTGCATAGGGGCTATGAAGCTTGCGCTTGCAACACGTCGAGCAGGGCCAAAGCCTTTGGCCCTGCTCAGTGCTCAACGTGTCGCAAGCGCAAGCCTTTTGGGCCTTTGGCCCTGCTTGACGTGTCGCAAGCGCAAGCCTTTAAGGCCTTTGGCCCTGCTCGACGCGTCGCAAGCGCAAGCCTTTTGTGCCTTTGGCCCAAAGGCCCAACTGTTGATGGGTGGCCCTTACCGGTGGCTGCAATATTCACTGCATAATGTGCATGGAATACATTTATTTACATTCATTACTTCACACACCGCCTTGAAAAGAACATACCTATAAACCCTTTATGGGTAGGGTAGATCACATTTATTTATGCATAAGATAATTATGGGTAAGTGTGCATTTAAACAACACTTCAGCGCCACACAGGTGCAGAGAATTTTAGCATGGCAGGTGTGGCCAATGCCACAACAACTTCTAAGTGAGTGTGGCAACCACACCAACATTGCATACAGACTTTCTCCGCTTCTTGTCCACACAAGCTATAACCCGCTCTTGTACACACAAGCTATAGAACATTACGCTCTTGTCCACACAAAATTTTGACTTTCCACTCTTGTACACACAAGCTATAGGCTATCCGCTCTTGTCCACTCAAGCTAATAGACTTTGCGCTCTAGTTCACACAAGCTATAGATTTTCCACTCTTGTCGTCCACACAAAATATGAACTTTCCGCTCTTGTTGACACAAGCGATGAACTTTTCGCCATTGTCCACACAGGCTAAAGACTATCTGCTTGTCCACACAAGCTATGGACTTTCTGCTGGTTCACACAAGCTATATTGTCAATAGGTTGTTCACTCAAAACTTTCATCTTTTGCTGTAGATGCAAATGCCAAATGTACTGGAGCATCTATAGTCAGGCATGCAAATATAAAATAGCAAATATAATATCTTTTGGCCACTCCAACTATGGAAACGATTATCCACTGATGAACAACACGCCTTACAGAACCATTAGCATACACATTTGTAATGGCGTTCTAATGTTTACTCGCGATCGGGGAAACGCGCGAACCGTAAAAATGTTACGTTTTTACGCGTCTAATTCAAGAAGCGAGTTGTACCGTTCGATACCTACTTTTGACGTCACAACTCGTTTTGATGACGCAATATTGTTGTGAAGTCACATGCAAAAATTTGACTTTTTTCAAATTACTACAAATTTTGAACTTTTTCGCAAAAATGAATGCCAGAACCGTTATCAGGGCACTCTTCTCCATCATTCTACATACTTTTCCCAAGGTGCTCTATTCCCTTTAAAATATATTATACGAGGACGATGACAATTGTGAAAGATGTCCAGGTATCGGAGATAAAAATTGACATCTATTTTCGCACTGTCATTATATTCAGATCTTTTGGATAGAACTAAGAGAGAAGTTTCGCTCTACATAACGATTCTGCCTATACAGAGTATCATAAATGGACTTACAGTTTAGACCACTAAACGCAACGAAAATACATATATCCCTTCAGTTATGCATATTAATGGCTAATCAGTTTATTTGGAACAGTAGAACCGCAGCAAGGCCCTATGCATGAACAGATTCACTAACTTTGCAAAGAAGTACTATGGAAGTACTTTGCAATATATAAAAATGCGTAGCAGTAAATGAGCGACAAATGCTAAGTTGCCAAGCAAATTGACAGGTGGTAGCTGACAAGCTTGGCAGCAGAGACTATCATAGGTGCCCAAACCCCAAGCCCAACCCAGCCGAAACCCATGAACACACAGCCCAGACAGCCAGGACCCATTCAAATTCATAATTACTGATACCCCATGCCCATTGGCGGCCAATTCAGATAAGGCAGGTAATTATTTTTCACAAAATTCGCAACCATTACCCTAGCATGGTTGACTTTCATTAATATTAACTGAGAAAATAAATATTAGGCAGCCTGTGTGTTGCTACTGATTTAACTTATCGAACACTTTGGGCCACATATCATATTGGATCAGACCTTAGTTCACTTATCAGACATAGATTTAAAACATCTTACTGACCTATTTCTTACCACGATTTATTGTTGGTATATAATTGCCCAACGTCTATTGTTTTAAGTGGTTCCTATATCATATACAAAACTCATTTACCTGGTATTAAACATCTTGGTTGTTAAGTAAAATAACCTCTTAGCGACATTATTCAAAAATTGTCATACCCCATGGCCCGCGCCCAAGTTAACCCACTGAAAAGTAAAAAAATGCATACCCAACCCAGACATTTGGAAGAATTGAGTGGGCACCCATAGGTGCATGCACCCAGCCCATGATAGTCCCTGCTTGGCATTATCTAAATAACACTGTAGTTGATGATTGGAGAGGGAGACAGGATGTCCAGTGTTCGGTAGCAATTATTCTATGTATGTACCAGACCTATGTGGTGATACGAAATGCGTATGTGTGCGTATAAACATGCGTGTGTGCGTTTGCGTATAAGCATTACAAAGTGAAAAGATAGGATGGGCCCCCGCCCATCCCCACCCGGGCTAACCTGGGACCGACCCTTAGCATTTTGTGCAGTGCCGGTCGGCCAGCCAGGGGTGCGGGGCGCCGACCCAGCCGGTCGACGGCTCGCACGCCCGGTCGGTGCACTGCAAGGGGACGCTGCTTCGCGGGGTGGCCGCGGTTTAGCGCGAGGCGGCGCGGGCTGGGGCCGCCTATGGCCACCATGATGGCATGATTGTCTTATGTTTGTAGGCATTATGATGCTAGATTGTCTTATATGTCTGGCCACTATAAGGATTTGGGGACCTTGGGGCCTCCGGGTCCTTGACTGGGTCCCCCAGTCAAGGAGGGGCATTGACTGGGGGGGGCGACGACGTTCGGGTCGTTACCTTTCACGTTCACGACCCAGTTCGGGTCGTGAACAAATCACATTTCATCCATGTAGTGTTAATTTGTAAATTTATAACTTACCTATATACCCAAAATACGATTTTTTAACGTGTTAAGTGCACTCAAATACCTACAAGATGAACGTCAGTTCATTATCGTCACAAATACGACTTATGGCGGCTACTTCGCGCCATTTCTTGCTAATGGCCTGTAATCTTTGTGCTATCATCTGCTAAGCTTGCTTTAATTAAGATACAGTGCAGGCGAGTTCTTACTCGGTAAGATCAATATATATTATAAAGTACATAATCGATGTACTGTTGTCAACAATTCACTATATTTAATAAAGCAAAGTATATTACAAAGATGCCCTGCTCTGCAACATAATTACTTTGATTGGTAGGTAAAAGTATGGCAGCAAATACAAATACTCCTATGCAACTTTTGCCCAAAATATTAAAAAGATACCCGAAATTGTCAAAAGCTGCACCAACTGTGATGTTTTGGTGCAACCCTGCTCCGACAAGATCTTGTCGAAACCTGCCACGTTTTGCAGACTAGCAGTTCGGATAAACCTCACTGGTTACTGTATCGCCACCGCGCAAAAGCTACGTTGGTTGTGAATCGCTCCAGATCAAAATAGCGTCAGACCGCGCCCACTTTCCCTACCCCAACTGCACCCAAATTTCTACCAAATAAGGACACTCAAATGAGCAAATAGAGGAAGCACTAACGAAGCCAAAACATATTATAGTAATCTTGTTGTTGTTAGTTTTTGCAGCCAGTACCCATTTTTTATCACCAGTTGGTGACAGTTTTCAGGGGCCATATTTGTTATTGCCGCCCCTGTGCCGGTCTGAATGGAGATGTTTGCCCCTGCCACCGTCCCCTCCCCCCTGAACCACCAGTGCACGCGTCCATGCCCGCGGCACGCGCTCGTGCACGCGAGGAAAACGGGCCTCCAGGATGTGCCCCGGGCGCTGGCCGCCTGCACGATTGGCTGTGTTGGAGTGACGTCGATCAAGGAACCCGCAGGGGTGTGCACTGCTGACATGAGTATATATTGCACTTCGAGGTCGTCCTCCAATTCAGCTTTGGCTGGCTTCCGGTTAAAAACTCCCCAACACCATCATCATGAAGGTAAGGGAAGCATTGTGCGGTGATCAGTCGAGTGCGAAGCCAAGTGGTGGACCAATTGCCATGTGTCGTATTTTTGCACAATGTGTTATTCCAAATGTGTCTTGGAGGCAGGGGTGCTGCGGCATCTTCCGAAAGTTGGAGGGGTGTGGGGGTGGGGGGGCTTGAGGAATGCGGAAGTCGATTCTTTCCATGCAACGCCATTCAACCATGTTCAGTAGCCCACTAATCCAGCTAAAGTAAACCAATTGTCCTAAGGTATCAATTACACCCTTGTTTTCAAAATGCTGGTATTATTTTTTATGTAACCATGCTCGGTTGTGGTGATTGATCATTCTTGAAGTTAATATATCGATTTGGATTGTTTCTGGATCTGAAGTGGATAATTCGTACCAGTTGTTGAGACTCATTACTATTTTAAAGAAACTGTTTCATACTTTTCTAATTACTTTACCTACTTCGCTGGCTATGTGCTGTGATGGAATATGATAGCATCCAAAATTGTAATTTATCTTCATTACACTTATGTACTACGCTTAAATTAGTAATGTTGTTTAAATACACACTGGCATGTATTTTAAACAATTATTTTACACAACCGACGTCCTTCGTTTTTAGTTTGTATTTAATATCTTGAAAGTTGTTTTGAGAAGATGCGTCCACAAAAAGTTGTCCCCGACCAATAAGCATCGCTTGAGCAATCATCGATATGTATCAAATTATACAATTACTGTTAATATCGTCAAACGTTTTTTTAAAGCAAATTGCTGACAAAAGCTCTGTCTTAAAAACTAGCTCTGGTGATTTGGGGGCTCTAGCAAGACATTTATTCGTGTCTTGATGGCATTGCAAATTTTGGATTATTAACTTCCCCACCAGTGCTTGGACAAATTTCGGTTTAACATTATCTTTAATTATCACTCCAAAGTCATGTTATTTGTTTACATGTAGGATCCAAATTATCCAAATATATCGCTAATTTTCATAAAATGCAAATTTCAGTAACGTACAAATGTTTAAGGGCAGCACTACGTGTACCTGAGTAGCATTTCAAACGTAAATCGATTAAGTTGTTACGATTAATATTATATTTAACTTGTGAAAATATAATAAAATGTTACTTGTATTTAAGACATGCTCTTAGGGCTATATCACTGGCTAACCTTTGCTGGTATATATGCTGGTATATGACAATACAAATACAATTATTTTTCTTATGTATGCCTATGTCAATATTTTATAGCAATGAACACTAAATATAAAACAGTATATTGGAAACTGTCATGAACCTTTCTTTTTGCATACAACTCATAAAATCAAAATAGCCGCCCGCCCCCTCGAAGTACCACTGTGTGTTAGCCAAGTCCTGAAGCACTTCATTGTTCTTCTCAGCCTCAACACACGCCTGATTTCTAAACCACGGCCTGTTCAACCCCTCTGGTCTCTGCCTACCAGCCGTACAATTGGTTGAGGTGGTGGTGGTGCTGGCCTGCCTGCGTTGCCGTCGGGTCTCAGCTGGTCTTGAGGCTGCCGCAGGTCGCGCGAAGAAGATGGCTGAGCATAACAAGAACGTGGCTTCGCCTTCCACTGAAGCGTCAAGTTGGCCGCACTTCATCAGGGCCCAGGAGCGTTTGGCTGAGGGTTACGAGACGTCGACGTGAGAAAGCTGGAAGGACGGGGGCGAGAGGAGGAAGCAAGGACGAGTCCGCAACGGAGACGGTTCGGACGGAGAGGACAACTCCGGAGAGGAGTCGGCTGAGGACTCTGGAGAGGACTCTGATCCGACGTTCGATATTCGGATCTGACGGCGCTGACTCTGGATCGACGGCGATGATTCCGGATCTAATGGCGAGAGAACATACACAGAAAATCTGACGGTGAGGATCCGAAATCTGATGGTAAGAGGGAGTCCGAATCTGACGTGATGAGTTCTGATCTGACGGCGATGATATCTGAAATCTGATGGCGATGATCTGCCGGATCTGATGACTCCGGATTCGATTTGATGTGGGCGATGATTCGATCTGAGGCGAGGATTCTGATCTCGACGGGGAGGGATTCTGAATCTGACGGTGAGGATTCCGATCTGACGGTTCGGATTCCGGATCTGATGGCTCGATTCCGCCATCTGTGACGGTTGATGATTCCGAATCTGATGGCGAGGATTCGATCTGACGGTGATGATTCCGATGTCTGACGGTGATGATTTCGATTCTGACGGTTCGGATTCCGTATCTGGACGCTCGGATTCCGGATCTGACGGCGAGGATTCTGGAATCTGATTGGCTCAGTTTCCGGGACTGACACGAGGACTCCGAATCTGACGGTTCGGATTCCGGATCTGACGGCTCAGATTCGCGGATCTGATGGGCGAGAGTATTCTGAATCGGACGGCTCAGATTCCGGGGGGATGACGCATGATATGGCCCGATATCTGACGGCTCGGATTCCGGATCTAACGGCGACGACACTGACTCTGATGACGATGACGGAGAAGAGACCGATGACGGCGGTGAGGCTGAGAGGAAGAAGAAGAAGAAGGTAGCATCGAAGGAGGAAGGATCTGCTGGAGACAATGGCGGCGATGCCGCTGAGTCTGGCTCCGACGATGACGACTGACGACTCCGACTCCGATGACGACTCCGACTCGGATGACGACTCCGACTCGGATGACGACTCCGACTCGGATGACTCTGGTTCGGATAGCAACTCCGGTTCGGATAACAACTCCGGCTCTGATGACTCCGACTCGGATGACGACTCCGGCTCGGATGACGACTCCGACTCGGATGACTCTGGCTCGGATGACAACTCCGAATCAGATGACGACTCCGCCTCAGATAACTCTGACTCGGATGACTCTGACTCAGATGACTCCGATTCGGATGACTCCGACTCGGATGACTCCGACTCGGATGACTCCGACTCGGATGACTCCGACTCGGATGACTCAGACTCGGATGACTCCGACTCGGATGACTCCGACTCAGATGACTCCGACTCCGATGACTCAAACTCGGATGAAGACTCTGGCTCGGATGACTCCGATTCGGATGACGACTCCGATTCGAATGATTCAGGCTCGGATGACTCCGAGTCAGATGACTCTGACTCGGATGGCTCTGACTCGAATGACTCCGACTCGGATGACTCTGACTCGGATGACTCCGACTCCGATGACTCCGGCTCGGATAACAAATCCGGCTCGGATAACAACTCCGGCTCAGATGACTCCGATTCGGATGACGACTCCGGCTCGGATGACGACTCTGACGCAGATGACTCTGGCTCGGATGACGACTCCGACTCGGATGACGACTCTGACTCAGATGACTCTGGCTCGGATGACGACTCCGACTCTGATGACGACTCCGATTCGGGTGACGACTCCGGCTCGGATAGCAACTCCGGTTCGGATAACAACTCCGGCTCAGATGACTCCGATTCGGATGACGACTCCGGCTCGGATGACGATTCCGACTCAGATGATGACTCCGACTCAGATGACTCTGGCTCGAATGACGACTCCGACTCGGATGACTCTGACTCGAATGACTCCGACTCGGATGATTCCGACTCAGATGACACCGACTCGGATGATTCCGACTCGGATGACTCCGAATCAAATGACTCCGACTCAGATGGCTCTGACTCAGATGACTCCGACTCGAATGACTCTAACTCGGATGACTCCGACTCAGATGACTCCGAATCTGATGACGATTCCGACTCGGATGACGACTCCGGCTCGAATGACTCCGATTCAGATGACTCCGACTCGGATGACTCCGACTCGGATGACTCCGACTCGGATGACTCCGACTCGAATGATTCCGACTCGAATGATTCCGATTCGGATGACTCCGAATCGGATGACTCCGACTCGGATGACTCCGAATCGGATGACTCCGACTCGGATCATTCCGACTCGGATGATTCCGACTCGGATGACTCCGATTCAGATGACTCCGACTCTGATGACTCTGACTCGGATGACTCCGACTCTGATGACTCTGACTCGGATGACTCCGACTCGGATGACTCCGACTCGGATGACTCCGACTCGGATGACTCCGACTCGGATGACGACTCCGATTCGGATGACGACTCCGATTCAGATGACGACTCCGATTCAGATGACGACTCCGACTCGGATGACTCCGACTCGGATGACTCCGATTCGGATGACTCCGACTCGATGACTCCGACTCGGATGACGCCGACTCGGATGACTCCGACTTCGGATGACTTCCGACTCGGATTGACTCGATCGGATGAACTCCGACTCGGATGACTCCGACTCGGATGATGACTCTGCCTCGGATGAGAGCTCCGGTGACGCGGGAAAGGAGGAGGAAGCCGATGAGGAGGCTGGAGCCGAAGAGGAGGCTGGAGCCGAGGAGGTAGAAGCCGAGGAGGTGGAAGCCGAGGAAGCTCCCGTCGAAGTGGAGGCTGAAGAGCCTGCACCTGAGCAAGAGGTAGTGGTGGTTGTGGAGGAGGTTGAGGTGCCGGTGGTGGTGCCCGAGGTGGTGATTCCCGTCGTTGAAGAGGCTCAGTTCTATGACAACGTCCCGGTCCGCTCCAAGCCGTTCTTCCCCGCCTGGGTTCAACCCCTACGCAGCTCAGGTTGCCGGCGCCCCCAACACCCTGGTGATCACTCCTCCGGCCGCCAACTCACAGCAGCAGGTCGCCTACAGGAGACGCCGCACTGCCAACTAGGAAGTCTAAAATCAGTGAGATCGGGTGGAGACGATGATTGAGAGTAGGCGCAGATCAAGAGCGAGGGTTACTTGTGTGGCGGAGGTGCTCTGCTAGCGACTGATAGCGACGCTACACCGTGCGAGGTGCTCTCTGAAACCAGAAGGCTCTTGAGAAACTCTTGGTATTCTGTGAACTCTTCGTGATGGCTGTGTCCATGATATCCCGTGATTTTTCTGTCTGTGCCATGCGTGATTTGTTTTTAAAGAGTCGTTGCTGTGTGCAGCCGCGAAGATGCCAACGTTTTGCCGGACGTGGACTCTCATTTGATCCGCACCGACAGGAAACCGAACTTCCGCGACAGCGAACTTCCGCTATTAAAAGGCTGTGTGCGTGTGTTTGTTTGTGTGAGTGTGTGTGTGTGTGTGTGTGTGTGTGTGTGTGTGTGTGTGTGTGTATGTGTCTGTGTGTGTGTTTGTGTGTTTGTGTGAGATTGTGTATTGTTTAGCTTGTGACTCGTGGCAATATTATGTCCTGTGAACACTGCCTTGTGTGCTTGTGTGCGCATCGTCCCGTGTCTTCTTCGTGACTCGTGTCTGCTCTTCAAGGGTATCTCTTGTGAGATGTTTATTTGTTGAGTCCTCCGTTCGATCTTGTACACTCACTGTCGTCCATGTTGTGTAGTTTAGGTGATTGGTTAATATGTGCTGCAATACTAAATTTTCGTGTGGTTTGTATGGAACACTGCATGAAAGAGTGCAATACAACACCGTACCGAAAGAATAAGGTTTTTGGATTTGATCATTTTTTCTGCTTATATTGAAGAATGGATAGCTGAAAATACAATGATAAATATATATATATATATATATATATATATATATGTAAACATTCTCGGATTAAACACAACCGCGGAAATGGCGTTAATCAGCTTTTTGTTAGTGTTCTCAAGTTTTCTTATTATATTCTTTGCTGCATTTGAATGCTCTCTGAGGATATTCATGCACAAAAAGAATAAGATGATGTTTTAAATATTAATTTAAATAAGTCAACGCGTTTCGTCAATTAAAGGAAATTATCAAGACTGATATTTTGTTGGCTCGCGGCAATACAAGTAATTATTACACAATTCTTGCGACACTTTCTAGGGAGCTTCAAGTTTGACATATTCAATGCTGCAAAAACACAGTACACAATACAATGGGCTCAAGTAATACTTCTCGTTGAAGAGGCTATGATCGACAACCAAATACGCCATGCACTAGACAAATACATGCAAACAAACACAACGCCAAAGCCAACAGTGGCCCACACAAGCTGTATTTACAAGAACACAATGAAATTGCGGGCTGGGAAAACAGATGAAAAGATTTTTTGAGAAACATCATTCAAAAAACAACTGTTACCGACAAACAGGGACAGGATGAACTGCAACTTAATATCTATATACCGCACGCCCACTACTGCTAAACATGATTATGTCCAAAACCCTAACGTGACCATGCTCTACTGAAGCAAGCCAACGTAGTATACTTTTACAAATGTACCAAAGGAGCCTGTGCACTTTCTTCCAAAAAGTAGCTATGTTGGTTTGACCACCACCTCCCTCAGTCGACGCATAACTATGCACCTGCAAACCGGCGGCCCAAAAAACTCACACCGAAAGGTATCATGACGCAACCCTCACCAGAAACGACATGACAGAAAACACGCGCATCTCACCGTTCACCTCTGATTAGACGCCGACTTCAAGTCTCGAAGCGGTATTTATTAGAGAAGCTAGGACTCGCCAAAATCAACACCCAAGTAAAGCTAGAGGAACACTGCAACTGTATGATGGTCCACTGCTCACCAATTGTCGCATTGTGAGCGTGGTGTTTCTTTCAAAAATTTATTGTATTTTCCATTTTGAATGTAATGTTGGCGTTATTTAGTGTTTCATGTAGGAATATTAGGATAATGTACTGATTAGGTAACAATGTGTAAAGATGTTTAAGCGATAATTAGATGTGAAAGTTATTCTTAGAGGTTAAAACATGTAACAAGATGTAAAGATTATTAAATGTCAAATATGTGTAATATGTAAAAGAAGTATTAATTGGACCCATTGTATTGTTTACTGTGTTTTTGCAGCATTGAAAATGTCAAACTTGAGCTCCCTTAGAAAATGTTTCGCCATGAATTTTGTATAATACTTGTATTGGCCGCGAAGCCAAACCAAAATATCCAGTCTTTGATAATGTCATTGTATTGACGAAACGCGTTGACCTATATAAATGAATTTTCTCAAACATTTTAATATTCTTTTGTACATGAATATCCTCAGAGAACATTCAAATGAAGCAAAGAATAAATAAAAACTTTGAGAAACATCAACAAAAAGCTGAATACCGCCATTTCCGCGGTTGTGTTTAATCGAGAATGTTTACATAATAACCTGCTTCCGACTTTCACTAATATAGGGGAGAGAGGGGCGAAAAGATACGAGGGACAGGTTGATACAGCGACAATATCTTCGAAACGACACTAACAAGAGTCAGGGAAATAGTCTAGTTTGGAGCGTTGCCAGGAATCTTCCTTTTCGGACCAGCACGCGGCGCGTATCGGTTGGCGATTTGTAGCACAAGGTAAGTCATTGATTTTTAAGCGAAATGTAAAACTTTTTGAGTATGATTAAGGTGTTAATTTCCTCTAATGTCGCTGATGTGCGTTTTTTCACTGAATCGACGACTTTTCGTTCATTTTTCTACAATATGCCTAAGTTTGGGAACAAAAACAAACAATGCGCAACTTTTGACAAAAATCTTAGTTTTTCACCACGATGTACGTTTAAAACAGCCGGGGTACCGTTGAAAACAGGGCAGATATAACCTGCCCGAGTGAAATTACTGCATTATCTCGATTGGTCACATGCCGTTATGGCAATAGTTCAAACAACTAAATACCGAGTCAATGTGCTATAAATGGGCCTGCTTGCACTGCACTGATGCTGAGGAAGCGCAAGAAGGATATGTGTGCGAATTTTGAAATATAAAAAGTGTGAAACTCATTTTCGCTAACTGCAGATCGTCGTTTTGTAGTTTTGTGATGGAGAACGTCCTTCCTGAGTTGGTTCAAGGGAGATAAGTTTTTACTTCTTTTTCTTCGCATTGTTTGATGCTGTGAATTTTTGAAGTGCTTGGTGTATTCAAATATTGCCAATGGTGACCAATGTCAACTGTCTTCGGGTAATGAATAAAAACATTTAGTTCGACTACTTGGAACATTGCTGCGAAAAGGAGAGAGTTTAAGACCCACACTGGGCGGCTGGGATTGCAGCAGAATGGCTTACCTTACTAGTATGACGTGGTATGAGCAAATACAACCTAGATTATTTCAATTTGTACGCATTTTTTGGTCATGTAACAGTTCGACCCAACACTACACCGTATTACTCACACTTTATACAACCTTCTCTGGACCTATGATATAGTCGCTAGAATAAAATTTGCTATACACTAGTACTTCTCCGACACTGACTATCCAACCAATCTGAATTGTGATTATCAACTGAATGACCAAGAATAACCCATTGAAGGTGAAAAGAGAATTTAACGAGCTTTTTTTTAGTACACCAAACACACCCAATACAGTCACAAATAGCTTTACAAATACCAGGCCGAGTCTACAAAGTGCTCAACTAGCCCCTCTTCTCCCCTATATATTAATATATATATGATATATATATAATATATATAATATAATATATATAATATATATATATATATATAATACCGCAGCTACTGTGGCTTCTGTGACCACGCCCATGCGTGTAATGAAATGTAATACTCTGATAAGTGAAGACCTCGAAAAAGCAGCAGTTCAGTTGTTACGAAGGACACAGTCAGACCTTCGGAAAGGGGTTGAAGCACGACATGCCACAGGCCCTCCTCGGCAAAGCCCCTCCCCCCGAAAAAAAATGTGTAAAAATATGACCAAGGATTTAGGCCACTACATTGTGCAGGGTACCTTCTACCTACCCTAAATAGTCTCAAACAGAGACGTCGCCAATTATATTTTAGTGTAAAAGTTAGTCCAATGGGGGAGGCACGTGCCCCATCTGCTCCCTGGTTGATATCTCGCAAAAGTTATTAGATACTGTTGCTTTTTCGGGGTCTTCACCTATCCGAGTATTACATTTCAATACACGCGCACGGGATAGATATAGCAACTGCAAAGGAGAGCGGAGGATTGCCTCGATGTCCTCGTCTGACACGTCTGTCAGCAGCGGCGGCTCCGTCACCAACCAACTCATTTTACCTACCGATCATAACGACGTGGGAGATGATGGCAGGAATCTTGTAGGAGCCAACCTCTTATGAGCGCTGCCTCCGCCTAATGCGATGCTGCATGATCGCCTGGACAGCTTTAGCACGGAAAGGGGAAAACTTTGGGGCCCGGGGGATCACCGCCTAAAGTATCGAAACGAGCCGGGCTTCCGGATCATCCCAGTTATCCACTGCATTGGACAACCAGCTTGGTCAGCTATCCCGAGTCAGCAGTCGGCAAGAGCAATCGGCAGGCACTGGTCAAGAGCGAGTAATCAGTCGACTTGAGCCCTTAGCAGTCATGCGAGCGGCCGCTGTAAGACTTTCGGACCAGTTTCGTGACTCCGCCGGTCTTCCGGAAGAGCTCGCGCAGATTCCACTCATTCGAGTGTAGCTGGCAAACATACCAGTACACCGGCTTAGTGCTCCCCAGTTCAAATCGGCGGCATATCCCGAAGTGTATGCTAGAGTTGAGTGCATGTCAATAGGCTTTAAATCACATGGGTGTCCGAAAACGAAGTAGTCAGTCTCACCGCTCCGGGACACAGTGGATGGCACACGCACACGCACGCACACACAGTCCAGTGTTTGTCATAGATTGGGTGCACCCATGGGTGCCCACTTAATTCTTCCGATTGTCTCAGCTGGGTATGCGTTTTTTGCCTTTTCATGGCTGCTGGGCGGGCATGGGTAAGATTTAAAAAAATGCTGCTTAGCGTTATTTTTATTTTGACAACCAGATGTTTAACCAGTTAAATATGTTAGTATAGGACACTTTAAACAACTCAACTTTTGGCAATTATATGAGAACACTAAATTATGGTAAGTGTTAGTGGTGAAAGACTAAAAAAAATCAAAATCACAGGTGCGTGATATTATTTCTCGTTAATAGTAGGCATGCAAGTAAATATGTTAGGATAATGGTTGCAAATTTCGTGAAAATAATTATCTGCCTAATCTGAATGGGCGCACACATAACGCACACATACACTCCTGAATACCATCACATATAGCTGCAACCGTCATGTGCAGGCACCATTGACTCTGGCCAGCTGTGACAGTGAAGCGCATGCAGTGCAGACGCAGAGCAGTACGTGCTCTGACCTTCTGCACCGCACCGTTACTGGCGCCGCAGCCGGCGAGCGTCCCAGAAGGGTATGTTGTTTGCCACGTGCAAGTGTCAGTAGTAACCCGGAGCTGCATAGATTATGGCCGTCGCTTCCTGCTAGCTTTGTTTAGCTAAAAGTCTTATTTGTCCTTCAATAAACCGGAGTACATTGTATTGTTGTATGAGTCACTCTAACGATTACATCTTGGTCATGGAAACGCTGGCCAGTGTGGATATTCCAGCGCTTGTTCGTTTGCGTCAGTTGCTTGTTGCTAGCACAGAAGCACACTGTCGTTTTGTTTAACCCGCGTCCTGGTGGGCCTCCGAGACAACTTCGCCATGGTGGGGTGGGGGTCAAATTGACCCCCGTCTACCTCGAAAACTAAAAGGGATAGAAAGACGCAGTAAAACACGTTCGAAAGCTCCGACAATTACATTCGAAGTCTCTTGAAGCATTTTTAGCTCACGTCAATATTGAGGTCGCCAATGGCCATCAAAAGTCTACTTTCACAGTTTTTGGACTTCGCTTCCAACAGCCCCCATACATCTCGTGAACTATGATAGCTAAGAACAAACGGATACAAGCAATCGAAAGCTCCTAAAAAACGCTATCGTTGTGTCCTCGAAATTGAGCTCAGATCAATGGCTTAGGCTCCAGAGTTCATCAAAGGTCAAAAATGCAATTTTGGGTAAAACTTATTTTCCTGAATAGCTTTTATCTAAAAATGATAAAGCAATGATTTTAATACCATCGTGTTTGGCTCGTCGAGGCGCTTTGAAACATATACATGGTAACCTGGTATGGTCAACTACAAAATTTGACCTCAGGTCAAGGTCATTTGGTGACCCAGGTAGGCCACGTTGCATATGAAGCGACGCGGTCAGTCAAGGCAAACACAGTGGTGGCGTCAGCTTGTCCCTATCTTTATTATATCAAGAGTTATTAGCAATTATTTGCTGATGATCTCAGATGACCTCAGATGACCTTGTAGCTATCTCTGAGCAACAATTGCACCTTGGTCATCGAGAAAGAAGTAAAATAACATGATTCTGAAAGCATCAGCCTGATCCAATGCTTTTTCGCAGAATAGGAAGCATTTGTTTATTTTCCCGTTCACTTATAATGGGGAGATCAGGAAATTGACCTGACCTTAAGTCACCGATGCAAGAAATCACAAATAAGACCATTGTAGGTTATTCATATGATTCAAAACGCTTCATAATTAAATTGATTTCCAATGGTATACCATTACTTGGCAAAATATGTCTGGTTTAGGAAAATAATTGTAACTAGTTGCCGAGCCACCATTGGCTGGGGGGGGGGGCTAAAAACGCCCCCTCCCCTCAGGGATTTTCACAATAACTCAAAAACGAACAGAGCTATCAACGCAAAACGTCGGGTACCTTATCGTACATTAATTTGACGTCTTCAGTGCGTTTTTTTTTAAATCGCTGATGTTTTTTTTCTCGAGTTATATCAACTTAAGTGACGTCACTACACACGACTTTGACGCTAATATCAGCTAGACTCTAACAGGACGTACAAAGGCCATTTCTTAACCCACGCACCGACGGGGGGCGGATATCCTCAGAGTTTTTTCTTCTTCGGAGAAGCGGGAAAACGGCGGCGCATAGCGCCGCCAAATTTTGCAAAACTGTTTGGGCATTTATTACCCACACTTTCTCAAAGTTTTGACCTCCTAACTTTCAAGGTCATGTTGTCAGGTCACATTAAATGACCTGACCTCATGTCACATTTTTGCAAGTTTGACATCTTTCCGAGGCCACAGTGGTGCACCAAACAGTTTAAAACTCACAGTATGTAATACATTCGTTTATGTCAGATTTTTCATATCGGTGAATGTTCAATGTCAATTTTGTGACCTTCCATTATAAGTCTACGGGAGAGAATTGAAATGCGCACCAATCGAACAAAACCTGGCTAAATATGGTCAGTTTTCATCCTTATCACTATATTGAAGCTAAGCAGAAGAATGAATGTTGACCTCTTTAAGGTCAAATCCAATGTGCCCCAAGGGCATTTGGTTTTTGTACAATAACTCACCTTCTATGTAAGGTAGAGTGCTATGGTTTTTATCATTCTGTTTCTCTTGTCGACCTCCATCGATTGATATACAAATTGACTTGACCTTGACATGACCTCAGGTCAGGTCAGGCCAATTTTTTAGTTTGACCTAGCTAGGTTATACGATATATGATTCGACGCGAAGTGATAAGATAAACACGATGATGACAAAATCGATGCTCTAACTTTTAAAAATAAAAGTTGTAAGCAAAACACTTTTGCCATGAAATTATGTATTTCGACCTTTGATGACCTCTGGAGCCTAAAATATTGACCCTATCTCAAATTTGTGATCATATTTCAGAAAGAACGTTTCAAGGGTATTTCAGTGTTTTTTTTAGGAATGCTCCTAGCTATCTTAATTATTGAGCTAGCCTGGATTATGTGAAGCGATGCTCAATTTACTCGAAATATGGGAAAATTTGACCTGATTTGACCTCGTGACCTAAATTTTGACCTGATAAAAATAGTATTTTATTTTCTCTAGTACTCGTCATGGCCTACCTCAAGCCGTTTTCCGCTTTTTGCTACGTTGCGTAGTTTTCGTGATCTCTAGGGGCGGTTTTCCGCCCGCCGCGGTTCTTAAGTTGGCTCCGACCCCGTTGGTGCGCGGGTTTAAGCAAAATTCAATCAAAAGACGTCAAAGATAGCAAATGACAAGGGTTACCACAATAGCAGTCTCGGACTTTTCGATTTTAACCAAAAAAATAAGAAAATGAAAAATGATCCTAGAAAAAAACGTATGTTTCAATGCTCTACACCGAATTTTTATAAGGAATATCTGCATTTTGAATCTCTGATTGCTTCCGTAAGTATGAGATCCCTTCATGACGTCATTTTTGGTAATTGGCACCACTGTAAAATTTCTGAGACAAAAACTCGAATTAAACTTGCATTTTTGTGATTTATATTTACCCATTCAAATTTTGACCTTTTTTATCTTGACATTGACCTTATAACGGGGTCAGGTTTCAAATGGCTGCCTACACTCGCATCTGTATAGCGTAAGATAACCCATAAAACCATGTGTCGCATGACCTCTTTGCCTCAATAGTGACCTGCAATTTGACCTGACTTGACCTTTGCTTTACAATTTTCACTTTTGCTCATACGGAGATGCATCGTACATCTGAGAGCAATCTTAATGCGAATAATGGTCACAACCTGAGGCTTTGGACGGAAAGTATGGCCTAATAACTCAAATATCTTACAATTTACCTTTGACCTGACTGTGACCTGACATGTGACCTTTATGGAAAATATCGTATGTGCTCCAGAGTGGAATCATTGCGAGCTTTCGATTGCCGTCTTGCGCATCTCGCTGCGGTTATTGGTTCGGAAGAGAACGAGGGGGAATAACGTCCCCCCCCCAGCCAATGGCTTTCGGCTGAGACCCCAGCCAATGCAGGGTCAAACCATACACCCATTGCCCTGTGTTGAAGCGGCAAACCCGCGCTACCTAGCATTTCAGTTGCCTTGGGTCAGAACACGTAGTGAAGTCATGGAAGAAAAGCGCAGGGGCGAAATTGCTGAACTAGCCCACGCCGGTCAAAGCGCAAAGGACATAATCACTGTTACAGGATACCTAAAAGCCACAGAGTACCGAACTGTTGCGAGCATTGGGGATGGAGAAGATGTTGCCCGATGTCCTCATGCATCTCGGAGTGACCGCAAGCGGAACCCGACGTTCCTGGCCGGCCTGAGAAGGTCAGTGTATGCCAATCCGAGGACCCACATGAAGAAGCTGGCACGTGACCGTAAAGCGAGCAAAAACACCATCAGCAGAGCTATCAGGGAGGACCTCGGCATGAAATCCTACAGCAGGAAGCGGCAGAACCTTCTGACGGAGCGAGGAAAGGAAACTCGGAGAGAGAGGACGCCAAAGGTTCTGGACCATCTGAAGCACCGCGGCGGTGATGTGAGGGTGTTTGTCTATGAAAAGAAGCTCGTGGTAGAAGAGGTGGCCAACCGCCGGAACTCCTTGGTAATCGCCTCCAGCCCCGCTGATGTGCCTCCGGTGTTGGGATCAAGCACCCTGCCTCAGTGATAGTGTATGAAGCCGTCGCGAGCGATGGTCGCGTGATGCCCCCTCATTTCATACCCGCCGGGGTGAGGGTCAGCACTCAGCACTGATGACAAGTGAGTACCTGGTCTGGTCATCTTGGAGGAAGCCGTAATCCCCTGGATGATGACGCTATTGAATGGAATGATGTTTAACCTGCCTGCACAAGCTTCACCTACACGTCGCTTTTAAATCGTTCCATTTTTATAAATTTATTTGTCATGACCGTTGGTAAAATATCGTTATTATTCTTGATTCGTATCCGACGACACAACCTGGGCTCTATTTAGTTTATTCTAGTGCACACCCTGCTATCGAATATAATTATATACCAAAGGAATTGAAGCAATTCAATTTGAGGGTCAGAACTTTTTTAGTCATCATTACTGGAGGTCCACTAAAAATTGTGGAAAATGCACTTGAAAAGAATGTTGCCCATATGCTGCCCCTAACCATTGACCTCATAGACCTAGACGGCTGACATGGCAATGAAAACGTGCCACATGTAGGCAGCGTGAGGCAAACATTTTTATGCGGCCAACGTGCGTACCATTGTATTTCCTATGCGAGGGGGGCTGCTGCGAAGAAACTAGTGAGAATATGCCAAGAAGTTGTTCGGCAATCGGTTGCGAAAAGCGGCAAAGTGACCTGTCTAGAAATGGAAAGATTTTGTCGTTTCACAGGTAAGTTATTCTTTACTATAGTGCATTTGTATTGGACTTGCTTTTTTCGGTGAGTAGAACAGCGCCATATTTTCATCGTCAGTTCGCTATGTGATGTACATGTTCAATTCGCTATGTGATTCAGGCCGAAAATGCCATCTTTTCATGTTTAGTGACCGGCTCTGATCACATGAGGTTTTAGGATTACTTTACTAGTGTCTCCATGAGCCATACATTTGTATTGGTGGATCATAATCAATCTTTAATATGATTGAGAGCACACCAATTTTGACAAAGTCTCAAGAGTCTGCTTCCAATTGTCTCTTCAGTAATTCATGCAATGTGTCAATGAAAGTCATGTAGGACATACATAAGGCGTCACATTATAACGTTAAAATCTTTTTTGCCTACATCTGAATAATCATACATTTTTCTACCGTCTACTAGTTCATTCTGCTTGGAAAAGTTAGCACCGAATTCGTTTTTCATTTTCATTTCAATACCAGTTTGTTCCGTAGGTAATATGCAGGCTATGGTAATATTTTGTATGTTTACTGTTAACTGTAGTCTGTAGGAACATGCCAGGCGAGCACTTTCCCGAAAGTAGGGGGCGGAGGCATTTTGAAAGCAGATTCTTCCAATGCAACGTCTATAGGCGTAATGTTAAATCCAAAAATTGTTGCGGACGCTCCCCCCGTCCCCTCCTTTGGTCGCCGCCTTGGGTTACATATCCGCCATTAACCAATTCCGTCCCTTGTATACAGTTGTCGTAAAGAGAACGTTTTTGTATAGGAAGATAATGCACAAGTCCAATTATCAAATGAAGATTACTTATACTCATAAAATATAAATGATGGAGGGCAACTTTTCGAAACTGAAAACAGGAAAAATTCGTATCGCATGTCAAAGTTCGTTTTATGTGTGAATTTTACTGTATTTATATAGCATGTATTTCAGTTAAAACATAGCGAAAATGAAATAGTAATAAAAACATGAGTACGGACTGCCTACCTCATAATTGACCCCTCGCAAGTCTGAGGATCGATCATAGTGTGGAACCGTTATATCTTGTGTATAATTTGCAGTTGTAGTTGAGTTTTAGAGTGTATTCCTTTCTTCTTCGACGACTGACGCTCTAGTTAAAGACACGCTCGAGCTATTTAAACGGGGAAGTACACCCAAAAGGCACAATTTAAACTGGCGCCACACCACAACGCCGCCATAACCAACCACAGCCGCACAGAAACTAACCGGCCTGGCGCTGCGCAAGCGCTGAGGAGACGACCCAGTCTCCAGACAGACGCTATGTCGCAGTCATTATCGTTAGGACCAGTGGCACTCGCCCATCACGAGACCGGCCCAAAACTGCTTGGTTACTTCACGCATAGTTTATGTCGATCTAATACATGCATTGCACTATGTAGTGGCGTAGCCACCAGGGGCGCAGCCAGGGGGGCATTTGGGGCAAATGCCCCCCGTCGCGGCGCAAGGGCCATCTCGGGTCTGAAGGGGGCCCATCTCGGGGTCTGAAAGGGGCCCCTCGTGGACTCGTGGGGCCTTCGTGGGGCCCTCTGTCGGCCTGAGTAGCCTCAGTCGGCAGCAGGAGGGGCCCTCTCTCGACCTCAGCTCTCAGGTGGCCTCTGGTGGCTTGTTGGGCCCTCGGCAAAGTTGAGGTGGCTTTTGTCAGGCTTGGCCTGATGAGACCCTGTTTTTCCGAGGGTCCTTAAGAGCCCCCTGTCGGCCTGAAGGGCCCCTCATCGACTTGAGGGGTCCTCTGTCGGTCTGAGGGAGCCCTTGACCAAATTAAGAAGACTCTTACTCAGCCTGTAGCGGCTACACACAGAATAAGAAGTCAAAATCGTGTTAGGGAAGCTTAAATATGTAGAAGGCACTGCGTTCATGGGGGGCATGATATATGTGCGAAGGGGCCCATATATCACTGACCGCGGGTAATTGGCAATACAAATGGATCTTTCGTCATCTCGCAATGGTTCTAGTTCTAGTATGGTTCGCAAATCCAGCATATAATAATTATGCCTGGTCCCTGGGCCAGGGGGTGCCAGACCCTCCCGCCCCCCGATACCACACACCCCAGGATCTCCAGCTTTGCTGACGGGACTGGTCGGCCCGTCAACGTGTCAAAAAGTCTTGATCGGGGCTGATGAGGTGGAGTACCCGTGTGCGGCATGAGAGTACGAGCACTAGCGTAAACAACCCTTTTTCAATTGTATCGGGATGCACGATTTGAAAGACCTGCTCATTCACGATTACAGATCGCAAAAAGAATTAGAGTAATCTGATTAACATCCTAAAAATAGAGGAATTTGATATTTGTATTAACTTGCATTGACTGGTATCGGGAGGTCTTGAAATTGACCTGACCCTAGGTCACCGATTTAAACCAAAAATAGAGATAAACAAATTTTAGGTTATGATGCGCTTATGAAACGCTAAATGTCTCGAATCCATCTTCAACCCACTGTGGCTGTGGGGAACAAAGCCAAGCAAAATGCATTTTGAGGCGTTTTTGGGGCGGAATGCTATGCCGAAGTTTTTTCAAATTTTCAAAAATGAATATCCACTCGTAATCAATCTGCCAAGACGCCATCGAATAAGCACCTGTAAAAGGCTGCAGCCCCACGGCTTCGTTAAGTAAGGGGGTCGGGAGGGCTCAAAAAGACGGAGAGTCATGCATTTGAAAGCTTAAACCCCGGGATTAAGGAAATCTCAGATAATTTATATTTCTTTTTGAATCTGTCGAAGGGCTTTTTTTTGCAAATTTCATTTTTGTCCAAATAATCGGGAACTTTTCGGATGACCGATGCTACCGCTTACGTTAAGAGCAGATAAGCTGGTAAATGATACATGTTCAAACATCGTTACAGGCCTGTAGAACAATTCTCCAACTGATAACTGAACCTCATTGCCTGTTGATATAAGCATAATCAACAGTGATAGTGGAAATCATCTCAATAGGACTGCAGGTACGGCTCAACCTCTCACCCGCTTCCATGAACGCCCGATCGACGCATCGGGGACCTCCCGCCCACCAGCGCCGGGCCCCGCCGTGCACCCCACCTCTACGGATCTGTGTTTTGGCAAATTGTTGGCAAACCTTGCGTTGGAACGTTAAATTTCGAGTTCAGATAATTGACCCAGTCCTCCACAAAGACATGGAACGAGTCCCAGTAGAGACAAAGCTCAGGAAAGGACACAAATTGGCATAAGTTTTTACGGGTGATTTTTTTGGGCCAATTATTTAAGGCCTCCTAACGCATTGATGTGCTGGGCTCCTTCAGGGCGCCGCTGGGCAGGAGGCCGGATACGCACTCGGCCGTTGGCTGGGCGGGCGGGGCTATCGGGAGGCTCGTCAGTCAGGTCAGTCTTACGGTCATAGAATATGGTCAGTCCTGCTCTGTGCGAGTGCAGGCGATGCACCGCGCTCAGCTCAGGGCCGAAGCTTCGAAGGACATGGTTAGCAAAGACTGCACAGTGCCACAATGAGCGGTAGCGCCGGGTGAATTTTTGGATTATTTTATCTTTGCTTAAATCGAAAACCAGATATTGTTCTTCCCCAATCAGGCACCAATATTAACTTTTTTCATACAAAAGATGGAAAAATAATACAGCTTTCCATTTCCGCCGAACACGAAGATCTCAGCAATTGCGAGCTTCAGTCTGCATGTTGCACAGATACCGCTTGAGACCCGTAATGACCTGATTGGTAATATCGGGCCTTTTGACAAGGCGATGCACCTTCCAGATGGTACCAGTTATTTGGCGCTGCCCTTCTAAAACAGACTTGCACATCGCATCGTCACCCGTGGGAAATCAAATGGTTCGCGGAGCATGGCGCCTCCTCCTTAACATTGGGCAAACAGGCGGCACTGGGACAGGCTAAACCGCGCCGGTCAATCGGCCCGACTGACAGCTGACCTGAGTCCGGGTAATGTCCTCTGGCAGCGCGCCCGCTGACGGGAAGCAGCACATCAACACTGGTTAGAAGGCTAAATAAATAGCAAAATACCCCGTAAACTATGCCAATTCATTGTCTTTGTATATCACTGAGCTTTGGTCTCGTACTGGACTCGTTCCATGTCTTGTGGAGGACTGGGGTCAATTATCTGAACTCGAAATTTAAGTTTCCAACGCAAGGTTTGCCAACAATGTTGGCCCAAACACAAGGACGGGTAGAGGGCGGGTTTGGCGGGCGGGGCCCCAGCGCGTGGTGCGGGCGGGGTCCCGATGGTCCCGATCGGAGCGTTCTGGAAGCGGGTGAGGGTGAGCCCGTACTGGCAGCTATTAAGAACGATTCACTATCACAGTTGTGATTGCCTGAGCTTATAATCAAACAGGCAATGAGGGGTTCAGCTATCAGGTTGGGAATTGTTCCTCCAGGCTGTAACGGAGTTGGAACCTGGTATAATTTCCAGGCCTTCTGGGCTCTATTTGACGTAAGCGGTAGCATCGTCCATTCGAAAAGTTCCGATATTTGGTTCAAAAATGGAAATTTGCAAAAAAAATCGACAGATTTCAAAAAAGAATATATATCTGAGATCCTCATGTGGTAAGCTTTCGAATGGCATGACTCTCGTCTTTTGAGCCCTCCGACCCCTACTAACGAACCGTGGCACGTGGCTCGGCTGCATCTGGCTGCAAGCCGCCGCATATAAACTGACATATCTGCCCATAGATGGCAATAGTAGCGAACGCCTAAAGGTATGCTGTACCCCAGCGTCAAACCATGCCCGGAACCTCGGGCAATGGGGATGAAGGAGCAGGAGCCATCACGCGCAAAAGGGGCACAAGTTGTCCACGTCGGAGGTGATGACATATACATTGTAAAAAAAGCATGGAATAACAAGTAGTCAGGTCAACAGAATTTCAGGTGTTAGAAGCACCCCCCTTCTAAACTCGGCTCTATGGGACCTAGACATTTAAAAAAAATACCGGGGTTCGAGAGCTCGGTCAAAAGGGGGATTTGGAAACTATTTCGGTTGGAAAATTTCTCAAGGTCAATATTAGAGTCACCAGAGGTCATCAAAGGTCAAATTTCTCTCAATTTTCCCAGATTTAGGACATATCTGCCAGATTTCCCAAATATCTTCGAAACTATTGATAGCTAGGAGTAATCAATGTAAATAAGCATTAGAACTAGCATTTAAATTTGCAATCGCATGTTGTCCTCAAATTTCATCTCAAGGTCAAATAGTTTTGGGAATCTGCAGAGGTCATCAAATGTCATAAATGCCCCAAGGGTTTTTGGTAAAAATATGTTTTCCTGAATAGCTTTTTATTAAAAATGACACATATCAATTCAAACACTAATCGGGTGTTCCTCTCGAGTCCAAGCGGCTTTGAAAAATATACATGATGACCTCGGTAAAGGTCAACTTTCACAAAATGTTGACACTCAGGTCAAAGGGTCATTGGTGACTCTCAGATAGGGTTCATGTTTGGCAATTGGGGCCGAACGCGGACAGCGATACAAATAACAGTGGGTGTAATCCGCTCGTCTCTATCCTTCAATTATATCAGAAGTTGTTCAAGCAAATATTGGGCGATGACCTCAGATGACCCTCAGAATGAAACCTTGTATAGGGTTCTTTTAAGAAAGTCAATCGCACCTAGGTCATTCCCAGAATGAGCTAAAAAAACATGATTCTGAAAAACAATTCAGCCATGATCCCAATGCAATGGCTTTCAGAAATAAGGAAGCCATACTGTTATTTTCCCATTTCACTTATAATGGGGAGGTTTCAGAAAATTGACCTGACCTTAGGTCCAGCCGGAATCGAAAATCCAGATAATATCAAACTTTAGAAGTCATGCTCTTATGAAACCACTGTAAAGGTACGAAAAACCTAATCCCGTTAAAAACTGGTGGCTTTGGGTGGAGACCACAAACTTTTTTTCGGGAAGGTGGGGTCACTTGGACCTAGCCTGGTGACCTGACCTTGACCATGACATATTGGTCAAAACTTTTGAAAGCATGGACAAAAAAATGAATCGGAACAGCTAACTGATTTGGCGGGGGCGCGTAAGCGCCGCCGGTTCTTCCCACCCGAATATTCAGGGAAACCTGAGGGGGTGTCTAAACACCCCCACCCCCGGCACCGGCGCGGGGTTAAAGCATTTTAGATCAATCTTAAGTTTTTTTTTTTAGTATAGTATATAATATTATATATATAATATATATATTTATATATAATTATATATTAATATATATATAATATTATTATCCAAATAGAATCTTCAAGTAAAAATCAAGCTTCAGTATGATAGGGGAACTATTACTTTGGCTATATTAGTTTTAACAATGACAAATGGGTCAGAGTAATATTACTTTAGAATAATTCATATATTTTCGTGCCCTGGGACTTGTTACCAGGGCTGTGATCAGAGGAAAGGAAGTTAAGTCGTTTTGAAAGGAAATGCTACAATCTCAACCATATATAGGTAAATTATAATGCTCATAACAATCCTCTAACAAATAAGATTGGTCTTAGCTCTGTAATTTTACATATCTTTTTGTTTCATTCCAGGTATCCTCACCATAACCCAAAGCTGCTGAGGAAGTGGCAAGTGCTAACAAGACGCAGAGGCGTAAAAGGGAGAGCCTGGAAGCCCCCTAAGTATGCCCTTCTATGCAGCGACCACTTCCAAGTCACAGACTTTGACAAGTATGAGAAGGGTTGGAAGTTGCGAGAGGGAAGCGTGCCGTCGTGGTTTCCGAACCAGGACAAACTGCTCTCACGTAGGAGCCCTCGCAAGCGCGCTAGATCACCATTTACGTCGCCGCAACCATCGAAACGGATGAGACGGCATCTCCGCGAAGATAGCCCTGATGGAGAAGAAGAAGAAAAACTAGAGGAGCAACTTATCCAGCCTGCCACCAGCTCGACCTTTCAGTCAGATCACAACTACGCGACAACTACGAGAGCTAAAAATGAGAACATCCTTCTGAAAACGATGGACCGTAAGATAAGGCATCTGCGCTACGAAAAGAAAAAACTTCGGCAAAAACTGAAACGACGCGATAAGCGGCTACAATGCCTCAAGAGCACCCTGGATGCTATGAAGGAAAAAAAGTAATGGGAAGAAGAAAGCTGCTGGAAAGTCGTCCGCGCAAGATCCGAGAACCCAATTGTGTGCCAATTGTTCTCGAACGAAATTATAAATGGTGGCAAGAAGCGGAGCGGTCAGAGGTACTCTGATGAAGTAAAGAAACTCTGCCTCACTTTTTACTACTACTCGCCGCGGGCCTACAAATTCCTGAACAAGAACTTTACTCTCCCAAGCCAGGGCTCGCTGCGTGAGTGGACACGAAGTGTCGGCTGTGAAGTGGGTGTGCTGAGCGAAGTTCTTCAGACTCTATCTTCCCAAGTGACGAAACAGAAGGATCGACCCGGAAATGTTGTCTTATGATGGATCGAAATGTCGATCCGGAAGGCGAGGATCTTTTCCCAAAACAAGGGAAAGTTCGTGGGTCACGTTGACTTGGGTGCTGGTGACGTTGATGACACGAGACTGGCGACAAATGCCCTCGTGTTTATGGCGGTGGGGCTAAAAGGCGTATGGCGCCATCCAGTCGCGTACTTCTTGACGGATCACGTGAACAGCGAGACTCAGGCGGAACTGGCCAGGACTGTTCTCTGTGCAATGAGTGACGCTGGCCTGAAGGTCAAAGCGTTCGTAGCTGATGGACTACATACCAACCTGGCTATGTTCGGTCAACTGGGAGCTGGGAATCTGCGCCCGAAGGAGCTCCAGCTGCCCATCGACAGAGGCTTCTTCCTCCACCCTGCCACCGGCGAGAAGGTGCATGTGCTCCTGGATGTAGCACACATGCTGAAGCTGCTGCGAAATCTTCTCGGTGAATACCAGAACCTTCAGCTTGATGACGAAGTAATCTCATGGAAGTACATCCAGGTAAGGCACAGGCAGGTGTAGTTAAATTGAACTTCTAACAAATTAAATTCACGGGTCGCCGGTCAAATATTGCACCTGGCTATTAAGATGGCCATTTGATATGATGAGGTGTAAAAATTGAACTGTTCCAATGCGTAACCTTGAAATGCAAAGCATTAATATTTCCCAGTAATTTATAATGGAAAGGTCACGTGATTAACCTGACCTTAGGTCACTGATATAAAATCCGAGATAAACTATTTGTAGGTACTTATGAGTAATGGGCTCATGCTGTCCTGGAAGTTTCCTATGTATCCTTAACAAAATGTGACCGTGAGACGACCTCAACCTTTTTGGAGGCGATGTCACTTGACTAAACCTGGTGGCCTGACCTGAGATGACCTGGGGTCAAAGTTTTCACACAATGCTACAATTGAATCGATTAAATCGGACTATTTTTTTAAATGTCCGAATAGTGCGGCATTTTTTGGCGCTACGCGCCGCCATTTTAGCTATCGGTGAAACATGGGGGTCAAATTGATCCCCACCAGGGCGAAAAATAACCCTCGCATTACAGGGGAATGACTAATAATAACAAAAGGCCTGATGGTAACATAATTTAACTTAATTGGTCATTCACCTGCATTAAAAGTTCCTGAATATCGTTTGTTTAATATATCGTGAGTTTCGATTGAGTGTATACCTAGCGCCTGTTAACAAATGGTATTGATTATTATACTTTACAGAAGCTCAACGACCTGCAACAGAGCGAAGGCATCAGAGCGGCAAACAAGCTATCTAGACTGCACGTGCAGTATGATCGAAATAAGATGAAAGTCAAGCTCGCTGCCCAGGTGTTCAGCAATTCAGTAGGAAAGGCTCTTCTTTCCTGAGGAAACGGCCATCCCGACTTCGTGGGCGCCGGAGCCACAGCGCGCTTCGTGCTGCTAGTGAATCAGGCCTTCGATTACTTGAACACGAGTAACCCACACGGAAAAGGCTTCAAGGCGCCAACAACTATGAACAATTTGGCGTAAGTTACATCTTAATAGAAATATGAGTGCAGCTTTCAAACAAGCTTTCAAACTATGGTACGTGCTCAGTGCATGATCTTTTTATGATCTTTTTTAGTTTATAAAACTCCTCTAATTTCACTGCTGTGTACAAGACATGAATGACTTATTTAAGGGAACATGCAGTACCTACCTAGGTAAGTACCACATTTTCCCTTGTATCAGTCCTTCACGTTTACAGAAGTAAAATTAGATGAGTTGTAGATACTGCAAAGGGGAAGATACATAATAGACTGGCTGTACCTAGGTATATTAAAAACTATCTCATTTCATATTTTTAATCATACCAATCCGTGCAACCATTGAAGATTACCTGAGGCTTTGGCTCCAATCACGGCCTGTTTCAATATAAAAATGTCGGTTATGCAGTAATTTTGTTATACGCCGCTTCGCAGCGTCACAACGGTAGCCATTGTCACAACGAGGTGTCATAACGAAGCCATCGTCATCGTCTTCGGTTCGTTGAAACGCTGGATCGAATGAAAATGAATAGCATTTTCAGCCACCTATCCTCTTATACCCTAGTAGCAAATTGTGTTGTCACAACGTCATGTCAACGTTCATACGACGCAATTACGTTATGAAAACGTTGTCACAACGCCGTGAGAGTAATGTGAGCTACTAGGGTACAAAGCCTACCGCCTATACTTCTGGATTTGATCAGGCATACCCGTAAAAAATTGCGTCGCTTCGCGCCGCCAAATAATTCAAGCACCTACTATAGCATGGAAATCCATATGGAAATGCTGCAAAGACGCTTTTTCGTCATTTCAGCCGACCTCAACTTAAAAATTATCGGATCAGCGACGCCCCTGCGAGTTGGATTTGAGATCAACGATTATAATTATATATGGGATATTCCTAGTATATATGCCGGAGTATCACGTTTTGTGCCTTCTTTCCGAAAACAATATTTGTTGTAGTTGTTAAAGATTCTGTAGTAAACAAAGAAGTTTGGTCAAAATTGGGTCAACCACGAAGGGAACAATTAATGTCTCAGAAAATTGATAATTGTTGACGTGCGTCATTCAGTGCTTTCGCAGGATAAGACAGGAGTTCTTTGGCAGAGCTTCAGCGCCGGACGCTGTGTCGCCTTCAGACAGTGCATCAGGAACCACCAGTTGCACACGCGCGCCACACCCCGATTCTTGGACTCTGCCTTGCGGCGCAGGCGGCCGTGGACGTCGGCAGGTACTGTCTGGAGCAAGAGGGCTTCAAGTACGCTCTCGCCTATCGTCTTTCTCAAGACCACATCGAGCTGCTCTTCGGCCGTATTAGGGGCATGGGCGGTTATAACAATAACCCCAACGCCATCCAGCTCCAGCAGGCGATGCGAAGACTCGTTCTTCACAACTTCATCACGCCGTCCTCGGCCGGCAACTGCGCGTCACAGGATGACGACGATGGTGGCCTTCTGCAAATTCGCCGACCAAGGCGGCGGCAGCTGGAGCCTGGCGACGAAACGGAGGTGACGGAGATGCCAGCAGTGGTTCAGTATGCTGTGAGAACCGAGAACGTCGGATCGGCCTTTCTTCACAACTGCGTGGCGTATATCGCCGGCTACGTGTCTCGTAAGCTGGTGGAGGCGGGCACCGTAAGGTGTGCTGAGTGTGTGGTGCTCTGCTGTAAACGACACGACCCTCCTCCCCCGCAGGGTAATGGGTGTGCTGAAGGTCCGAGACAACGGCGGACTTCTGATCCCATCAGCATCCACGTACGCGGTGACCCTGGCGGCTGAGCAACGTTTGGCAGCACTAAGGAAGTGCGGGGACTTGTATCGGCCTAACCTATGCTTGAGGATCCAGAGCAGTGTGCTGTCCCACTTCATCACTGAGCGATCCGATGAGCTATTCCCCGGCGGGGGGAGCATATGTTGCTCCCGAGTAGTATGAGTGTCATGCCGTGCTGATGGTGAAACAGATAGTAGAAAAGATACCTCCGCGTTCGACTTTACTCATACGGGCAAAATGCCACAGTGAGTGGGATGCAGAGTGCCCACTTGAGGCAGAAGCTCCAAAAAATGGTGCTCTTCGCAAACCAGTAGCCGCCGCCGCCCGTCGACAGGAGTGCATCGAGCACCACTGCAACTCCCGCGCAGCTGACCTACCTACGCTGAAGGTCGGCAGCGCCTTATGCCATATCAAATGGAATTGTATTCTCTTAATCCCCAATATATGTGGCTAGCTCACAGCCGGGCTCGTCGCCACCTGTATCGCTCCGCCGGACGTCACACTGTATATAGATAATGCTGCCGCGTTGACTAATTTGGTCAAGGGCCGGTGCCCCTCCGCGTGGCTTCGTTTATTCACTAAAATGTATCAAGAACGCTGCTGTAGTTATCGGTATGTTCCATCGGCTCTTAATCGGGTGGATGAGCCCAACCGCCGAACTATTTAGCTCCACATACTGCCTGAGCTGCGCTCCCTCATAAAGGTCCGGCATTGCAATTGATTGTCTGTACTGTTGTACTCATTTAGCTTTCAGTACTTGTACTTGTTCACCATACCAAAGCTGTGCTCCCTCTTAAAGGTTCGATCTGTGATGTTTCCTCAGGTATCCAGAACTGTGGGCGGCACAAGTAATTTAAAGCCTCGCCATTTTTTTGTATTTCCTCTCTGTCATATATCTTTCTGTGGGCGGCACGAGGGTGAGGAGCGTCGCACAACACAGGCGCAGGAGGAGGCAGGAGCAATCGACCAACTTCCCCAGGATTCGCGGGCAATCAAGTCCTCCGCCGGCAGGCGGAGTGATTGGTCGCCCGCGGATAACGAAACAGCGAGAGTGATGACATCACCCTTAAAAACGCAATGGCGAGGCTTTAAATTACTCGTGCCGCCCACAGTTCTGGATTCCTGAGCAACATCACAGATCGAACCTTTAAGAGGGAGCACAGCTTTGGTATGGTGAACAAGTACAAGTACTGAAAGCTAAATTGTTAAATTATTAAAATGGAATTGTATTACTCATATAATAAAATGGAATGTACTACATTACATACATGGCAAACATTGTTTTCTATTCTATGGTCGTACTGGTGAATAACCTCCAATGTCTTGAGACTAGCCAGAAGGGTGATGTGGAATCGCAATCGTAATATAATCAGCTTAACTTTAACAGACCGTACAAAGGCAATATAGTAAGCAAAACACAATCCAAAAACAGATAAAGATGTTTTTTGGGGGGTCACCCATTTTAAAACGTCATTTTTTATAAATGACTACAAAATCAAAATTTAAAAAATATTGAGAAAAAAAAACAGCCAGAGTCAGTCAGAGAAATATATGTCAAATAAATATATGCAACCCCAAAATTTCGAATGATATTAATTTGACTGAGTATCGCATTATACAGTACTGGTAACTAATGACGTCATGTTTTGAAATTGCGTTTTTATTCTATTAACAATTATTAGACTTTAAATAACAGCATGTTAATTCTGAGACAAAACCCGTCTAGAAAACTTTCCTTTTGTATTTATATTATTAATTTGTTTTTTACATTTTTACCTTATATGCCTTTTAACTTGACATTTACTTCATAAAAATGAAATACGGCGGTCAACATGACTACCACTATCGCTTTCCACGCGTCAAAGTCGCGATAAAGATGTGTCGGAGCTTTCGAAGATATTGTTTTAGTACTTTGATGTACCGTATCGTGCTTGACCTTTGATCATTGCCAATATCACTTTTTGATCATGTGGGTGTGATCATATCTTAAGAGCACTTAGAAGGGGTGATTATTGTTGCCAATCGAAGGTTTTTGATGTAAATGGTTCTCATAAACGAAAAATCATATCGAGCCTTGACCCTGACCGTGACCTGAAATGTGACCAATTTGTTTTTCGAGTATATGATGATCTCATTGAGCGTTCGAATGCCGCCTTGCGCGTCTCGCTGCGATCTTCCAGTTCGGAGGATAACCAGGTTAAGCCGCGCCAGTTGCGATGTTCGAGTAGTCAGTACCCCAATCAATCCGTGTTTAGTCTTCAGCGTACACAGCAGCTCCTGATGCCTCGGTAGTTCTCATTTTGGGCGTTTTGCTCATAATCCAATCGAGCAAACATCCTGCAGTGCTCAAATTGATCCATTTCATACCATTTGCTTTCAACGCTCATTCAAAAGTTGCCCTTCCGCCAAGGTTTTAACATTATAAGAATGCCTGCCCTCAACAATGCGCGCTAGTTTCATCCATGGCAGGGCCGTCTGGCCATTGCAGCTAAGCTTAAGCGTTTGCCGTCTAGTCTATAGAGGTCAATCCAATAACTGACAACCAGAGTCCGGAGTCGGCACATTTTACCGACTCCGACTCCGACTCTGGCCAGAATCACCCTCCGACCGACTCGAACTTCGACCTGCAGCCCTGAATCGATTGCCATTGAGTCAGCGCGATCGCCTTATGTCCGAAGATACAAGAAAACAAAAAAAATGTGGGACTAAAAAAAGACCACAAGTGAGTTTCGTGTACAAAAATACCCCAGTGACTGCCGGGCTAATCTCCTGAGCTTCAATCAATGTCTGTATCTCCTGTGAATGGAAATATAGTTTGTTCCAAATATAACGATTGTATCATAATGTTTGCATCTACCTGTCATGGTATAATATATTGAAAAACACATAAATAAGAGATGACAAGCACATTGGCACAAACATTTCAATTCGCAAACACGCACACTTGTTGAATACACTGGTGAAAATAAGACACGCAGGTTGAAAACACGATGAACAACGCCACGCATGCTAATGTGGACATTGGCCTATTGTTTTTATGTAGCAAACCTTTAAAAGGAAGTTGTTTGCATTTTGTAAAAACAAAACTTCGACAGCTAGTTAGACACAGCGGTAGGCAGAAGACCAGATCTTCCGCCTCCTCTTCGCCTCCTCCTACTTCTCTTCCTCCTCCTCCTCTTCCTTCCTCCTCTTCTTCGCCGCTTCTTCCTCTTCTTTCCTCTTCCCCTCCCCTCCCCTCTTCCCGCTGGTAAGACGTGTCTCGCGGTACTGGGCCTCGCCTCGTAGCTGAACCTCGGCCCGTGAAGCCGGCCTCGTGTCGGCCAAGCGTATTTCACCGTCTGAACACGGCCTCAGGCAGGTTGACCGAGTACTCTCCGGTGACGTCACCGTCCTCGTCTCCTTCCTCGCTCTGGGAGAACACAGTGTCGTCGTCGTCGACGGCGTAGCTGAACTGGTAGGGTGTGTGGTCGGCGTCCTCCTCCTGCTGCTCTCGGTCCTGACTCAGGTCACGGGCTGAGACCAGAGCCATCAGCATCGCAAACACGAACAGAACCTGGAGCACACAAGAGCGTAGGAAGCAATTACGTCATGTAGCTGTACGTTTCAGCAGACGAACTGCATGATGACGAACAGCAGACGAACTACATGATAACTAACAGCAGACGAACTGCATGATGACGAACAGCAGACGAACTGCATGATGACGAACAGCAGACGAACTCTTAATATCAGATGTGTCGTCTTGATAAGTGGATTCAGTCACAATCTTACAAGTCTTAGACAAGTTCATGCTTGCCTGAAACACCTCATCATCTAGTTCGGTAACGATGTACACACACAAATTATATATATAATATATATTTATATAAATCTATATATATTATATATTTATATTATTTATATATATATATTTATATACCTATATATATATTTATATATACCTTCAACTCGAATAAGATGTTAAATTAGCCTTTTAAACATAATAACCTTTAATCACTAAGCCGGAAACACATTTTTATAGGGGTGGAGCAAAACCTAAATCTGGAAATTTCTGCCCCGCGGTTTCGATGCCGAGCATGACCGCTGGAAAGATATAAATGTATAGTGAAATGCAAGGTACAGACTATAGATACATAATGACAGCTCTGGCTGTGACGTGATGTTTGCATTTAAGCCAATTGTAGTGGATGACTGAAAACTGTTTTCCCATTGACCATGTGCTAACTGTAGCGGTGTATTAACTGGAGTATCAATACACTTCCAAAGTTAAATTGCACTGCTTAGCCTTAGGTAAATGACTCTGCTTTGAACTCTTGAAAAATATGTACTTGCGCTCTAAACAGCCAGTCCTCGGCCATGCACTAAATCGCTTTATGTAGGTACTCGCAAGGCTATAGAACAACAGGTTGTCTCGTTCCTACGTCACCAGCTCTGCACTAGATTCTAGGTTTATACCACATTATTTTTAGGCTATACTCCTCCGTGCTACAAAATACACAATTATATTCTTACGAAAAACTAACAATAATGGTGTAAACTGAAATTCGAAGAGCAAATAATACAAAACGAAATATCCATGGGTATGAATTGCTGTAAAATAGTGAAACAGACATTACATATTTAAAACATTATCTCATCCTATGGTTCATACGAAGAAACCACCCATATTGCCAGTTGTAGATTAGTTGAGTCACGGTGGTTGCCGATGGTAAAACACAAGCCTGCATGGCCACCTTCGCTTCCTCGAGCGCCGCTGATAGCGATTGGCGCATTGTCAATAAAGCGAAATCATGACGCCTAATAAACCGTCAGACTCAGATAAAGCTGAAAGTGACCCTTATTGAATAAGGCGGTGCCGGGTTCCATAAAACAATCTTGAGCAAAAATTTGACTCAATTTTTGCCAAACGACCCAAGGATATGAAGAAGAAGCAGCCCTTAGGCATCACCATTGTGATCATCTTCTTGAACGAATTATTTTAAAAATGTTGGAAATTGCGACCCGAATACCACCTGTTTTCCCATAGGCCAACATGTTAAAGCCGGTTCGATGTAGAAGTGATGACGACACAGTTCAAGTGTTGCCAAGCAAATTGAGGGGGGCTGGGTACTCGTGACATTAAAGATTCAGTTTATGAACGAGCCGAAGACGAGTTCATAAACTGCATCGTTAATGCCACTCATGCATAAAACTAAATTATCCTTTGCACGTTCATTACTCTGTAAGCGTTTGGGCCAACAATAGAACTGAATTTGTCTTACCTTCATGGTGACCGGTAAAATTAATAGATCAGCGAAGAGATGCTGTAAGAACTGTGATCCTGTGAGAACTGATGCCTTGGTCCTCCTCTCTGACCATTTTATATCTGGTTCGTGTACTAGACGTGTGACAATTATTGTGTCATGTTTAGAACATTGCGTTATTAACAGGTTAATCCCCTAGTTTGCGCAACTGTTCCATTGACCTTGCTCCTCGCCCAATCGTCAGAGAGCATGCTCTCCTGTAGTTCGGTCTTTGGAGCGTGATAGCATTTGAGTATGTATGTCTATCTTTCTAGTAAAGATACAGATATAATTACATATAGAGATACAATGACATACGATATTATCTTGACACCTCCTCTGAGATGCAAAGATAAAATGTTTAATGCTCGTTCAACGATAAAGTGAAATAATGTGTTATATTTGCATCCCTCTGAGATGTCACGCGAGTTTCGTCACGCGAGTTTCGTCGAAAAATCAAGTGCTGAACTGAACTTTCCCATACATGCAGCATTGCACGTCTCAATGGGGAAAGCCAGACATCAAAATAGCACGTGCATTATACCACACTTTTGGAGTATGAGAGAAACAGTGTTAACAAATGTTCAGGGGTGTGGTAAACATGTTGTCCCGCCCGTTGCTAGGTTGTCCCGCCCTCTGCTAAATCGATGACGTAGATATGTATGACGTCATACGATGACGTAAAAGAGCATTATGGGTAATGCTTCCTTCCTGATTCAGTGATCTGTTTCCTTCACTAATCACTATGCTATGGTTGACCCACCGCTGATACAAACTTTCGATATCGTGATTTATTTCATGTCTAATAACACAAAACACACCGACCAAGGACGTATGCACCTATTACAAGAACGTATGCACCTATAACACGTATACACCTATAACAAGATGCACCTATTACAAGCAGAGACGTAACTTTTTGAAAATCATTGGGGATGCACTTAGTTTGTCAAGAGCCCCATTTGCACCACATCACGTCATATGCGTAATGTTAAATTCAAAAATTATTGGGGTTGTAACTACAACCCCAATTTACATATAAGTTCGGCCCATGATTACAAGATGCACCTATTACAATAATTCACCTATTCATATTACGTATGCACCTATCGCAAAAACCTACGAAACGTATGCACCTGTTTTAGGGTCCAAATCCACGATAGTATTGTTTTTTCATCCTAATGTTTTATTGGCTGCATCTATATCTTCAAGCGACTTCTTCATCACGGTTTCAAGGATATCATCCTCCACATCTTTTTCCATAAAACTTTCAACAAGATTAAAGTTTGGGCGTTCTGGTTCAGACATTATTTGATTTTGGTGCTAAGCCGTCTAAGCATGTATGGAATTACAAGGCAATATAAATATAAATATAAAAAAAATAGGAAATACCTTCCTCCCTTGGCTGGCAATTCATAATCTCACCTCAGTTTTTGTAATCGAAGTACCTCGGAACTTACCGGTCCTCGGTTACTTCGATTAAAAAAAATCGGTGAGATCATTAAATTGTCCCAGCCCCGGGCAGGAATATATTAGACTGAATCAAACTCTACCTATATATAATTCTTCATGTTTCCCTCGTGGAAGATAGGAAATCTTTTCCGCGCGTGCTCCTGACAAAGCCTCGCTCCTTCGTCGCTCGGTTTTTCAGTCACACGCTTGGAAAAGATATTATTATCTTCCACTCGGAGCCATGCAGATTGCAGAATACTATGGGTGGAGACTTCCACTGCCGTCTAACTGGCGTCTAAGGCCGCAGCCGTCCAAGTTGCCGTCCAAGTTGGCGTCTAACTCCTGGACGGAGAAGACTTCCACCTTAGACGCGTCTAAAGTTAGACGGCAGCTTAGACGCGTCTAAGTTGGCGTCTAAATTGGCGTCCAAGCAGCCGTCTAAGTTAAAAACGGAGACTTCAGCAGGGTCAGCCTTAGACGCGTAGAGTTTAGAGTCTACTTGGAGCTGAAGGGCATGTTTTGTAGTGCGTCAAGTTATTCTGCCTTGAAATAAGTTTGTTTTATATCTGTAGGATGGGTATTGTATGCTGGCTCTTAACAAAATGTTGTGAATGTCTTCTTGAAACAGTACTTGTCGGTGATCAATTAGCTATGCCATTTTATTATACTAGATTAGCCCTGGTAATATATCAAACATGTATCTATAACTTGTTTAATACAGATTGCTATTGCTCCTAATTAAACATTGAGTGGACAAAACTTAGCCTTTCACGTATTGGACGGAGCAACATTTACCCAGCCCCAGGGTGTTTCATAAAAATGTATCCACTCGGAAATCTTGCGATAACTCCGGTAGTTTTGGTCGCAGGTCTTCAAACTTACCAGCATTGGAAAGCTGATAAAATTGTACATCACATAGGAGATAATCCACTCAATCGACGTTATATTCACTTATATAAACAGTCAACTCCTCATATTAATTTATTGATGACCAAGACGCGTTTCGTAGAGTTACT
>VOPJ01005340.1:0-50003 GCA_014673585.1 Semibalanus balanoides | reverse complement strand
TGAGGTCAGGTCATTTAATGTGACCTGACAACGTGACCTTGAAAGTTAGGAAGTCAATTTTTTTAGAAATTGTGCGTAATTGATGCCCAAACAGCTATACAAAATTTGGCGGCGCTACGCGCCGCTGTTTTCCCGCTAGTCCGGAAAAACCTGTGTGGGGGGGGGCGGATATCCGCCCCCCCGTCGGTGCGAGGGTTAACATTAGTTTTAACTGAGATAGCCATATTGTCGGGTGTATTGAGAAACCTCCAAATCTGAATTATTTCCTTCCAAAACGACCTAGTTGCTGAGTTTGAACGATAAAAACGTTGGGCATATTTTGGCATATTTTAAAAGGACAAATTTCGTGACGTTTCGCATACGTCATAAGTAGTTACTCCACTGTGATTTCCACCGCACTTTGTTTACGCTATTTGAACGCGGTCTTGATTTGAATCGTCCGCCCGCCACCGAAGCGGCGGGCGGACGGTAAGGGCTTGTCAATTTCGAAATGGTTGAAAGTTTTCCTTGTCAGTTTTCATTGGATTTCCATTTGAAAATAATGCAGACACTGGTCTTCAAAAGGTCTTCACATCAACAACTTCAATATCAGGTAATACTTCAGGAACGCACCGACTTTTGGGAGTGTTACCACCCATGTGAATTTGGGAGGAGCGTTGCTGAAGTATTTTTTGGTAATACCTCAGCAAAGCACCTCCCAAATTTACCAAATCACACAATAGGCTAATTTACTCTGGTGTGGATATAGTTTTAAGCAATTATCCTTGTTAATTGTGAGTCGATTTCCAATTAAAAATTACAAAAAGATGCTTGGAATAGACCATAGTGCAAACATTAACACATTTTAAATCGCGTCCAATATTATTGGCGAGTCGACAACCAGCGAACGCAGTTGTATATGGTTTTACATATCTGATACACGGAGCATTTTTGCCGTTCGCTGCCTCCTTGTGACGTCACAACTGGTTTTGGTGACGCAAGATTGTTGTGACGTCACATGCAAATAAATTCATATTTTTCAAATTACACCAAATTGCGACTTTTTCGCAAAAATGAATACCAGAACCGTGATCAGGGCACGTTTCTCCATCATTCTTCATACTTTTCCCAAGGTGCTATATTCCCTTTAAATGCTATGAAAACATGCCTAATGATAGAACGCCGTGATATTTTCGAAACGCCGTGATAAAAAAGATGTGTTTGTATTCGATTCGCCAGAGTTGTCTGATAAAAATGTTATATAATTTGGCAGCATGATGGTTTACACTACCTACCGAAATTTATTGATGTGACGTCATCAAATCAAATATTTCAACCTAACTTTTTTATGAAATTAAGCACCGTGTGCGAAAAAATCAATGTCATAATCGTTTTTGGATGCACTTTTTTATGTTTTACACCACAAGCGGCGTACATTTGACAACTTTCAGAAAGGTGAAACATTCCCTTTAATTAGAAAACGCAAAGATATCGAATAGCAACTTTCAGCAATTTGACATGAACAGCTAATCCACACGGTGCTATTAAAAAAATGAGTCACGACCAGGTCAGGTCAGGTCATCAGGTCAGGTCAAATGACCTGACTACCAAACAACTTCTAGGTAGCACCACCGGCACAGTGGTTTAATCGAGTGACATGCAACACATCGCACGTCATGAGGTCATTAGGAATAAATAGGAACTACAATATCTCGGATTTTCCAAATTGGTGACAAAAGGTCAAGTTATTAACGTGATCTTTTCAATGAAACCATATGGGACGTACAGTCGGTCTCATATGTATGTTCTCTGCCACCACGTGGGCGCTCGGTCGCGATAGTATGCGTGAAGTGGCAAAGCCCAATAGGGATGTATCGATTGTTTGATGTCCTTGGGGGAGGAAGGGGAGAAGAGGGCGAGCACGGTAGGCAGTTTAAGTTTTAGGTCCCTAGACTCGTCTGACCAGAACGCCGAATGCGAGGGGAGCGAGCAGTCCAGATGTCCCAGGAACAGTATGCTGTGCAGGGAAACACAATAAGGCCGTTTGTATGCGTGTTTGGCTTGTCACTTGGGAAGGGCTTTGAGACTTGAACTATATATATATATATTTAATATATATATATTTATATATTTTTATTATATATATATAGTATATATATATATAATATAATATATAATATTTAAATATATATATATTATATATATTATAATAATTATGAATATATAAATACATATTATATGTATTATATTAATATAAATATTAGTATATATATATATATATATATATATTTATATTTATACTATTTTATATATATATATATACTATATATATTATATATATATATATTATATATTATATATATATAATATTTATTTATAATTAATTATATTTATTTATTTATATATATAGTTTTATATATATATATATATATATATATGTAAAAAAAATATATTAATATATATAATATAAATAATATATATATAATATATTATATATATATATAATATATATATATGTAATATGTAAATTATATATATATATATATATATAGTATATATATATATATATAATATATACGTGTAGGGCAGATCACTGCGTGACCGTGTAGGGGTCACGCAGTGATCTTACCTCCTTCGGCGTTTGGCCCTTAATTGAGCTAGAGCTTCGATTAAAACGGCGTGCTGCTTGTGGACGAGAGGAAGTTTATTTTTACATCTGATTTTAAGGTCCCTGGGTCATTAGGTGATCTCTGAGGTCATGTCAAAGCCAAAATCATCAAATTTTAAATGTGTAACAATAGCTTTATCAAACTAAAATAGGAAAGCACATCTTTATGCTAAATAGACGCCCATGTTAGAAATCAGCATCGCAAAATGACCTAAAAACTGCCAAATTAAAAAGATCATGTAGGTCATCTTGAGGTCAGTGACCTCAGTTTGACCTTTTGACAGCGCATGACCCCAGTGTATCACATAATCAATGTAAATGAGTCCCAGTTGAATCCAGCGTCAAAAACTGCACTAGAACGGACATAAGACGAAAAAGACATCTGAGGTCATCGGAGGTCAGTGACTCCGTTGACCTCTGAATGGTTACCGAGGTCACAACTCTGGAAGCCACCAACTTCACCTAGAAAACATCATTGCATATGCCTCCTGAAAAAACACTCGGGAATTGCATATGCTTCAAGGATTATTACTACGGGACGCCAGTTTCGCAAAACACGACCTTGAGAAATATGTCATAGGTCATGATTCATACGAGTTAGAAGTTCGAAATTTCAGAGTAGGAGTCAAATTGATGCAAAGTAAGGTACTGAAAGTTTCATTGCGATCGGTTGAATTTACGTGAGTTATTCTGGAAAACTCGAGGGGTGGCATCACCCCCTACATCTGGTGAGGGTTAAAACAAACATGGGTGGCGCTCGTCCCTTCAGGGTTATGTCCTGCCCCTTTGTGAATCTCCTGAGCGACTACTGCCACATTATAATTTGCATATTGGCGCCCTCTGGAACATGGCCCCTGGCCCCCATTGGCCCTTGCCAATAATTTAAGAACATTCGCCAGTGGAACCTTCCTTTGTTTTGATGCGGCCCTTAAATTAAAGGGGTGAGGAAAAATATTTGGCTTCTCTCTGCGACAGGGAGAGCAATTTGCATCCCTTTCCCCCACAGCGTGGTGCCGCTTGAAATCTTAGAGAGAAAGTCTTTTTTTGTATCATGGCGAAGGTGTTGTTTTCCTAAATACACATAACCGTTAGGGGTGATACAAAAAAAGTTCCCCTCCCTCAGGTAAATATGTCCAAATCCATCAACAATACGTGATAAATAATATTTCAGCTAACATGGGGGGCGCTTTCGTTTGATCAGGTAGTGCCCTTCAAGGTAATGCTGCCCCTTTTTGAATTTCTGCCCACGCCATGATATTATGCCGCATTATAATTTGCAATATTGGCGCCCCTCTGGACATACGTTCTGTAGTGAGGACATATGACCCTCGCGGCCAGCGCCCTTAAACAAGAAAGTTAATGGATCCCCTCTGATTTCAATTGTGTGTGCCCGTGTTTATACTTGCCGCTTGACTAATATAACGCCGTAGTTGAAGAGTGATCACTAACATATCAATACGTTGCAGGGCTTGTGGCAATGTTTGCAACCTACTGATACTTTTGCAGAGCTGTATAAGACATCCGCATTTCCGCAATCCGACTCAATGCATCAGGGACAGTGACATGGGTCATGTAGTAAACGTTTTCGAACAATGCAATTGGTAAAATATGTGATCTTGATGACATATACGACATTAATGAAATATAATACAAATGATGTCTTGTAAACAAAGCTGATCATAACAGTGGCGGCATTGCAGACACCATATTGTTTGCTACAAGCTGCGCTTTATATCCAATTAATTTTGCAGATGACAGATTAGCTGCTGTCTATAGCCTACACTAGTCGCATTTGATTTAGTTTCACTTTAGCGTGACACTTATTCAGAAATTTTGTCTTTAGCTGGATGCCCTTACGTTTCTTTTGATTCATGTAATCTAAGGATATTGGGAGTTAAAAAGGTCAATTAATGCTTCTTTGGATTACGACAGAGCTTTTGCAATATTTTAAATTCCTTCTGCGAGTTAAGCCCTGGGTTCTGAGCTAAAAAGTCGCACCTCAGACCACCTCACATCTCGCAAATGGCCTGAAGACACGTAGAGCGGCTGGCGTTTGTGGTGGGGCGAAGAAGAGAGGGGCGGTGACACGGCCGCTTGACCGGTCAGCCCCACCCTCCCCTCTCGGTCCGGACGGATTCGCTTTTGTCAGACCAGAGTGTGGTGGGGGCTCTCAAAACTTGTGTAGTACTGCTGCCTGCTGGACAAGGCGCCTCCCTCCCCCTCAGTTCACCGTGCCGGCCGGGCTGTCACGTGCGGTACTGCCGGACTTCCACATTGGACGAGGCCATTGTGCTCGACCTCAGCGCCATCTAGTTAAACAGGAACATACATAATGGAACGACTGTACATGTTCATATGAACCATATGAAGTACATGTTCATCAGTTGTAAAGGGACAAATTTACTTAATGTTTGCTTTAGCCACTAGCTTTAGCCAGATACTTGACCTGACCGGGCCCCATATCACGACTTTGCTAGCACTGGGTCCCTGCCTCTATCGGACCTTACCGAACCGGGCCCCTACCAGGAACGGGCCCGTATCAAGAATCTGCAAGGACCGGGCCCTGTTGTGACCTGGCCCTCATCCTGACCAGGCCCCATATCACGCCTCTGCCAGCACCGGGCCATTGCCTCGATCGGCCCTGATCAAGACTGGGCCCCTACCAGGAACGGGCCCGTATCAAGAATCTGCAAGGACCGGGCCCTGTTGTGACCGGGCCCTCGTCCTGACCAGGCCCCATATCACGCACGCCTCTGCCAGCACCGGGCCATTGCCTCGATCGGGCCTGATCAAGACTTGGCCCCTATTAGAAACGAGCCCTCATCAAGAATATACAAGGACCGGGTCTTCGTCCTGACTGGGCCCCATATCACGCTTTTGCCAGCACCGTGCCTCTGCCTTGATCAGCTTTACCAAGACCGGGCCTTTTCCAAGTATGGGCCAGATAACGGGTCCTTCTGATGCGTGCCCCCTTAAGATTTTTGAGGGGGGGGGGGGTCAGCTGAACCTTTGACCCCCTGCGTGCGCTACTACTGTCCCGCAGGTAGTAGGGCTAATCTAAATACTATTCAAGAAGCACTCAGTCATTAAATATCGAACATTATACAATTAAATGATTTCCGTTTGATGCATGTCTATCAACCAAATTTGTACCGCTGACTTAATGAAGACATTTCAAAGGGTGTGTTCCTAGTATCCTGGTATCACACATCACTTTCACGACGTCATGACATCGTTTTCCCGACGTAATTGCGTCGTATGTCAACGTTGTTATTACGTTGTCATGACAACGTCATGTGCTACTAGGGTAAAGCCAATAAAACAAATTAACTTTCTTGTTTCAATTTTGAAGCACTAGAAAGGTAATATCAACCAAATTGTCCGAGGGCATGTAACCCAAAGAGAGCTGATTGGTTGCTACCTTGTTCCTCGATTAGGCGCAAACAAACCCAAATCTGAAGGGGTATTGCCGACGCTAATATTGTGTGTAATTAGTTATTCGTTAACAATAAACTGATACGAGTAGAACACAAACAAGTTTGTCATCTTCCGATTTCTTAGGCACAGAAGCCCATTACATTCAAAACGAGTAATATTTGTTATATTCAACGAGTAATATGTATTAATATTTAGTAGTTGCTAGACAAATTAAATGCCAGGCAGTGTGAAAAAGTGCTATATATTCGACATTACATTATTATTGATTTGAAACTTATCTCAATATAAGTGTAATACATATTTGACAACAAATAATTGCATTTGGTATTACATTGTGTATAATCAGCGTATTCATATACATTATGCATTTTCAGTAGATCAATAAACTCGTCTTCTTAGTGTACATTGCATTTTCTATAACAAGCGCCCCAATTCACCGGCCGAATATGGCCGAATATTGTCCAGTCGCCGACCGAATGTTGTCCAGTCGCTGGCCGAATGTTGTCCAGTCGCCCAGTCCAGTGGCCGAATGGTGTCCAGTCGCCCAGTCCAGTGGCCGAATGTTGTCCAGTCGCCCAGTCGCTGGCCGAATGTTGTCCAGTCGCCCAGTGGTTTCCCTTCCTGCTTCTGCCTTGCATGTAGCTACACAATATCGTTATAATGCAAGCGGCCAGTAGATATATTAAACTTGACTTTGCTAGTGTGCGTGTGAAAAGGCTGTAACCCCTGGTCATTGACACTGACATGGACAAGAACATAACCATGGACATGAGCCTTGGTCAGTTGAATTGGCATCACACCGGGGCTCGGCCAGGGATGGAAGAATCAATACCTGCGTTCAAGTCGCACGAACTAACTCCGTCACGTTTCGTGTGCAAGGCTTGCTGCATTGTAGCTCTGAGTAGAATCAATGCATGTACCAAAACCCACTGCGGATCCAGCCGTCGGGCTTTGGGGGGGGGGTTGCAAAAAGCTACCCTTTTTTCTCCCGGATCTGGCCTCACCTGATTGGTAATTTCAGTTATAACCAAATCATTTTTAGAGGGAAAAACATAAAAACACGATATTCCGTATAAATATGCACGAAATATAGTACACATATAGGAAATTAATAACGTTTATCTCGATACCCATTTGCAAGGCGTTGCCGACAATTTTCCAGTGGGTGTTGGCTGAAATGGACGAGAAAAATATTGTGCGTATTGAAGCTTTGCAGCATGTTAACATTAAGATTTCCATGTATAATAGATATACTTTCTTTCTATGTTATATATAAAAAGTATTCAGCGCCACGAAGCGGCGTCGAAATTTTTAACAGGTTTGGCCTAATACAACCTAGAAATATAGGCGGTTGGTTTCTGCAAGACACATATGGATTTCCATGTTATAATAAGTACTTTTATCTTTATTTATAAAGTTATTTAGCGCGCGAAACGGCGCGAAATTTTTACGGGGTTGCCTGATAAAACCCAGAATAAGACGGCGATTGGCCTCTGCAAGACACTGAATGAAAATTTATTTTGCAAAATTGTATGATGCGATCGCGATAACTTGCCGAAGCGGCGCGAAATTTTGTCGAGTTTTTTACTGATTCGACGCAGCAAGGGCAATTTTTACGATAAATGTACTTTCCCCGCAAAATGTAAACTTCCCTAGTTTGCGTATCAAATCATTGATTTCACGCTCAGTCACAGAACGCCGTGGGGGGGGTCATACTTGTATTAATCCCAAAATTCCTGTGGGGGTGGATGCGCCCCGGATGCGCCTGATATCCACCAGTGGTGTTACAACCCTTCCAAGCGTTGAAAGGGCCAACAAAACGGATGAAAACCCACGTAGAAGATGCGAAATGCCAGCATGGCATCCGATGGCATGGCCATACCATTTTTTGGAGCTGGAATTAGCTAATTGAAAAATCAAGAACCATTGACACTAATTTGGAATAAGCCAAACTAGCTTGGAGTTGGAATACTGTTTAGGTCCAAGACCTACAAGTCTTAAATAATTGCGCCGCGTAACGGCGCAAAAATTTGAGTAGTTTGCCCTGGATCAGGGCTGGTAAAAACGGTTTTGGTGGCGCCGATCAAATCTGCCGAAACAAAGTGGCCCCGACCCCGTGACCTGAGGGGCCACTCTGTCCTGGCTAGGTCCCATTTCAGCCATGTTAGGGCCTTCTCACTCGACTAGGGGCTTTCGGTCTAGCCAGGGGCCCCTACGACCGTCCAGGGGGCAAAAGGTAAAAAACTTTTGTGCAGAATGGCCTTGTCGGCCCGGAGCAAACTTGAAATGATATTTTCTGGCGCACACTTTATCTATCATGATTCGCACTTCTTAACATCCCTGCCCTGGATATGCATTCTATCAATGCGTCACATTGTGTATAATGCGTACCTCTAAAAATTTATTGTGCGTTTAAAAGTGTGGTAAAAAAATGATAAAACGAACTATTTAGCACAATAATTTAAGAAAGTAGCAACATAAAACAAATGCGATGGGAAACGGCACGATTTTTAACCCCCATATAATATATTCGATATTTAAGTTGCGCCGCGGAGCGGCTGAAAATGTTGCGTTTTATTCCCTGGACAACTGCATTCTTTCTGTTATTTGTATATTACCTTGTTGTTGGTTTCCATCGAAACTGAGTTAGGAACAGAGGCAAAAGCCATAAACCATTGTTACCGATCAGCTTTTTTATGAGGCTTGATCCCCCCCCACTTTAGGCCCACTTTAGGCCACTTTAGGCTGGGGGGGGCATGCCCTAAATGCCCCCCCCCCGATCCGCCAGTGACAAAAAACATACAAGATGGCGAGCCAAATCACAGTTGAATTAAACCTGAATAAAGACCACTTGCGACGTTAAAATACCATCCAGCTTGACACAATGCGGCGGGACAAACCCACAGCTGGTAATGCAGTTGGCCTAGCCATTGCAAAGGAAAAACCAACCATAAATGATACCTGAGCTTTACCATTAGACCACGAAACGTGCCATGTCTATGAACGGTGTACATACAAATATCAGGTATAATTGGACAATACCCATTTAACGCCGCGACTCCCAGCGGTAATTTCCACCTCTAGAACAATTGCGAGCGGAACCAGACCCCAAACTGCATTTGTCGCTATAAGTCTGAAGACATTTTCGTCCATTTCCGGGAAACCCCGGTGAAAAGCCGGAAGCCGGGGCTTGACTAGGTGCTACCGGAGTGCGGGAACGGGCCGGACTCAGTCACCGGAGTCCGGGAACGGGCCGGATTAAGTCACCGGAGCGCGGGAACTCCGCCGTATCAGAGGCTCCGGGAGCAGCGCAGGCCGCCTTCCGGCTTAGTCGGCACGCGACTATTGTTATCAACTCAGTGCAATTCGGTGAGCGGCTTCACAGCTGGCTTACGTTGCTTCTAATCGCTGGCGGTGTTTCTGATGGCCTCCGCCGTTTATCGTTGCTTCTAATCGCTGGCGGTGTTTCTGATGGCTACCGCTGCTTATCGTTGCTTCTAATCGTCACTGCTGATTATCATTGCTTCTGTCGGTAATCGCTGTCGGTGCTTCGTATCACCACGGCTCCTATCAATTGCTTATAATCGCTGGCGGCAGTGGCGTGCGGAAAGCTCATTAAGAACCAAGGTACATTAAGAACCCTCAGGTCAGAGGTGCTGCCCGATCGGACCAGGCGCCACAAATATTACTGAAAATTGTGAATTGCGATCGTATTATCCATGAATATGGACGTCTTTCCGGAGAGGGAGTGACATTTTAATAATTCCTAACAGTTAAGAGGTTTATTATGGAGAATAAATCCTACGGGCGCCAGCTTTGCATGGACGCCTCTGGTCCAAAGGGCCGTGGCATTTCCTAAATGCTCCCATGCTCGGCTCGCTGTACTAGGTAGCGGCGTTTCTGTCTACCTGAAGCCGGAGACCATTTGACCGTGTCCCGGACGATACGACGAGGCTGCCGTTCCTCGTGTGCTGCTCTATCCGCTCGCCGTGGTATCATCAGCGGCGCCCTTTGAAGTTATCCTTCTGAGACCTCCGCCGGCGAGATTAGAGCAGCGTAATCCCGGCAGCTGAGCTGTGGCGGAAATCTGGCTTAGAGAATGTGCATGAGGTGTTGGCATGATTTGGATAAGGATCACACGATTGTCACGGGTTTAGCAGAAGGTATTTGTTTACTGAAATAAGAAGGATTAGTAAAACGTAAGAGGTCTTAGTAGGTATATTTGTTTTGTTGCTAAGGGGATAAGTTATTCTGCTTGATGTAAATAAAATGCTCACTGTTTGTAATATAACCTGGACACTTTTCCCCCACCAAGCTTACTCGATTTGGTGGTTTGGCAGTGTTGACTACATTTGCATATCCGTAGGAACGCTGGGTACCGCGTGGTCATAGCTCCCTAGCCATAGGCGGCGGCCATAGACCCAGGGCCCGGTACAGCCATGGTTAATGCTAATGGTGTAATAATGGATATAAATGCACCAATGGTTAACACAGGGCTGGGAAACTCTAGCATTGTGTCACCATTGGGATTCTGAAGCCACAAGCCTGTAACAATTTTTTGGGCTCATTTTTGACAATGTTCAAAATAAAACACATTTAAAACGCGTTGGTTCAGTAGGTATGATGATGCTTTTACAATGCTGCCGTCTGTTCTGGTATGTTGACAGAGGTGAGCATTTGTAAAAATGTTCACCTACTTATATTTCAGCTTAGATTGGTCGCTGATGCCTGTATATTTGTCATCGATTACAAAGATATCATGATAACTTGTATCAGCCTTGGGTTAACAACAACCGTACCTATATCAATTGAAAAAGCAATCCAATTCGAACTTCACCCAGCCTTGACGGTTTCTTCCGACAGTAATATTTTGAAGTTTCCAACCACCGATCTACGTAACCGAACTAAAACGCAGGGCTCGTCCGGGATTTGAACCCGGGACCTCTCGCACCCAAAGCGAGAATCATACCCCTAGACCAACGAGCCGCTGTAGATAACAGCAGAAGCTTCAATAGCGGCCGCCCCGGTCTGCTACTTTCACCGCACCGCAGAGGCGCGGGCAGGTTCGGGGGTTGGGCGGGGCGCAGCGGGGGCAAGCCACCCCCCGAGCGAGCGAGCGCAAAGGAAATGTATGATGAACTTCAACTAAATCTGGCAAGTAGTTTCTGAGATACGAAGAAGGTGCGCACGTGCAGAGGCACCCACCCCTGACTTGTGAAAAAGTGGCAGCTGAGGGGTCCCTACTCCCTAACCACACACTTAATTTTAACACAATCGGCTCATCCGTTCCTAACATATATAATAGGAGTGTGCACGTGCGCACGTGCAGAGCTACCCCACCCCTGATTTGTGGAAAACGGCGACTGAGGGGTCCCTAACCACACACAAAATTTGAACACAATCATCCCAGTCGTTGCGGAGTTTTTGCGACAAAACACCTTTCAACACCCCTCACGCGGCAAACGGCACGCGCAATGGTAGTCACCCACATAAGTCAGCATTGGTACAAAACAGGATTGGTTGGATGGGGCTACTCAGCAAAAAAAAAAAACGTTTGTCAATCGAACGTGCGGTTGCAAAGATATGAGCTTCTCAAAAGCGTCGCCACGGGTCGGGTCGGGTCGCTCCTAATCAGATTTTTCCCATATACCACGTAAAGACAAGCGAGCACTTCGCGCTTGCTTATAATAATGTCGGTTGTTATAAAATTTATCAAGCACGGTCAAGATTGAAAATGAGAGGTGAAACTGAAACAAGTAAAAATTATAATTTGACAGACGGGAGCCTGACAAGTTTCAGGTGCGAGTCCATTAACACGCACCATGGAGGGCCTCTGATAATTCACACCCTGTAGCCTTTTTTTAACACCGATTGTATGTGTAGGTTGAAGATTCCGGTTGTACAACTTACACATTCTCACACGTTTCATGTAAAATTACATACGCTGGGTAAGTATAATTGTAAATTTGCCTACATATTATGCTTCTATAATATTATGAGATGTTAATATAACTACAAATAACATATATGTGCCTACTGCAAACTTACAAACTACGCATACAACCGGTGTGTACCTATCTTTGTGAAAATTGCTACTGGAGGAGGGAATTCGCCCCCATGATCTTGAAAACCACGCAACGTAGCGACGAGTGAAAACGGATATTGAGAACTCGAATTAGGCTTTATCGAAAGTTCTTTGTCTTTTTTAGTTCATGTCAATTATAAGGTCACCAGAGGTCATCAAAGGTCAGATTTTCCAAATTTAGGACTACGTTCCAGATACCCCCAACAATCTCGGAAACTATGATAGCTAAGAGTAACTGGACTTGAAAAATTGAAAGCTCTTAAAACTTGTAATCTACACCATGTCCACAAGTTTAAGCTCATATCAATAGATAAGGCTCTAGAGGTCATCGAAGGTCATTTTTTTATACAAAAGTGTTATGTAAATAACTTTTCATCCAACAAAGATAAAACAGCTAGTTTGACGCCATCATAATAGTCTCGTCCAGACGCTTCGAATCATATGCATTATCACAGGTGCAGTCAGCTGGAGAATTTGACCACAGGNATGAGTGACGTCATTTGCAATAATATTGCGCCGGCCTATGCAAAAGCATGTTGTTCCCGGTATTTCCCGTGGCAAATACAAATGGTTAAGCGCATTCCTCTAATTTACTGGTCACTCCAAACAGATCACAAATTCATGGAGATTTATACTGTGTATATTCAGAACACAAATCTGCATCTTAATATCATCTACAGCACATGTTCGAGATAGGCTCTGTTTTTCGGCGGAGGCCCTCTGCCCTCCCACCTCATTACTCACCAAGCTTGGCCTTATGTGTACGCTGTCGGCGGGGATTCGGTCTCAACTGCAGCTCCCAAAAAGCTGTCTTAGCTGCTTCCTGGTCTGGAGATTCTTCTTAAACACATATAACTCGTTTAGTTACCTCCACAGGAAGCTATTAAGTGGGCTCAAATCCCCGGATGCTGCCCTCACTGAAACACTGCCCAGAAACATTGCAAATGCAAACTGTGCCTCAATGTTGTTTTTAATAGCTTTGTCGGTCCAGAGCTGTATGGAAAGATATATAGTTTATCCTTAGGATCCGTCTGGCTGTTAGCTATCCGTTAAAAATGCTTTGAACTGCCATTAAGAATTATTTGGATTTGGTCACACGAAGTGGAATTCCACAATTTTAGTTATGTGTTGCTTCTTGTTAAAGTGGCGTGATTGCAAATTTAAATTGGATCCTGCCTTAATCCGCCATATCACGTGCTTTGATTTCGTGCAATAACTTCTCATGTTTATTTTTCGATGAACCTCATATCAAAAAATAAATGTGTCCCACCGAACTGCCTCAAGCTAACCTCAGGTAACGTCGATCGCCTGAACTATTGCTAAATTGCGTCACGACCAATCAGAGAGCAGATTTATAAATTACGTAAATATACTTGATTAGTTAAATTGATGATAATTCAGAGGAATTCATATCATATTGACAATATATAGAATATTTTAAATAAATTCGCGTTCCATCAAATGCATAAAAACAATGGGTTAGGTAACCTGCAACTAGTCCATTTAATAACAGAATCGTTATTTGCGTACTCTGTTTAGTGTTTAGTCATTTTATAGCATTCGCTCGAATCACTAAGGGCTACACTTTTCTTTAACTGATCATTTCTTGTATATCTGCGTCAATTGAAGTTTTATTTCTTTCGACGATACGCGTAAGTCGTTTTCATACATACACGATGTCAATGGACTAGTTGCCGGTTACCTAACCCACTGTTTTTATGTATTTGATTGAACGCAAATTAAATTGAAACATTTTATAGATTGTCAATATAATATAAATTCCTCTGAATTATCAGGATTTTAAATAATTAAGTACATTTACGTAATTTACAATTCTGCCTTCTGATTGGTCGTGATGTCAATAAGCAGTAGTCCAGGCACAACGTTACCCAGGGCCTCGGATATGTTAACTGGGGGGGGGGGGCGGGGCAATTGCCCCCCCCAATGGAACAAATTTGCCGCCCCAGTGAAACTGAGTTAATTCGTCACGAGCGGACTCAATGAAATATTGTATATGCATCACTAGACTTAACAAAATTCCTTCAGTCACCCGACCTTTGTTTACTGTTCTGCATAGCCGCGGGGATAGCAAGTTATGGGGAGGGGGGAGCAAAATGGTCCCTCTTAGTGACTGCATGGCTCCCTCCAAGTGACAAATTTTGCCCCATAGTGGGAACCAGAATTGTAGGTAACATACGATTATACGGTTGTAAAGTTAATAAAATCGTCAAAATGAAGCATGCTTTGCAGCTTAAAAACAATAATACGCCGTTAACATGCTACCTAGCGCCGTAGCTTTACCCTATTCCCTGCGGGCGGCCAAATAACGTTAACCTGCGGGTGCAGATTCCTGCCCCCCCCCAGAGATCTTGAGAACGCTCTGCCGATTTCGATGGGAAAAAAAAAACATTCGATTCGTCGTGACGAAGATCTTTCTTTAATGGACCCCGAAATTGGCTTTTTTTGTTTAAAAAATGGGCCGGGCAAAAAAAATACGAAAATTTTGGGTGTTTTTTGAAAGGTCATTGTGGCAAGTGTTTCGACCGATTTCCATGCAAAAAAACGTTTTTGAGTCTTCCAATGTCATGTTCTTCAATGTGTGAGAGGGACAAGTACACAAAATGAAAAATCATAGGGCGCACTCAGGGATAAAAAATGGGGAGAGTTTTGGGATGAAAATATGTGCTTTTCCTTAGTGTTTGGGACGTGGGAACGTCACATGTGGGCTTTGTTGCTATACTTGGTAAATGTAACAAATTGTACAAAGGCGGATTCAGGTAAACAACGTGGGGGGCACATTGTGGCGGAACCCCTTTTATGCATCCTGTTATTTGAAGTTGGGCGCTAATTTGACGGAATAAATATCGCCTCCCATTTTAATGTCCCTGAGTTCGCATCTGCCCAAAAATACGTATAATCCAATTTGTATGATGTATATCAATCGACTTAGGTTTTGACGCTTTTATTCACCGCCAAACTCGAAGGAGTATGGCCGGCCGCCTCTGCATTCGTAACGACCTCCAAAAACATGACCCTGGAGCCGCCTCTGCTGTGCCGATTTTTTCAAAATTTTCACAGAACACGCGTCATTCATATTAAGGAATATTCCGGAAGTTTCAAGACGATAGACGTAACAGTTCAGAAGCGGCGGGCGAAAAACTACCGTGGGGCAGAATCTGCCCCCCGCAGGGAATAGGGTGAATATCTTGAAAATGGATACACGCCCCTGGTCGCGTCGGCTCGAACTTAGCGTCCAGCACAGGTGTCGATTTATATTCGTTTGGAGTGGTCCTCGGCGCCTCCTTATGTTGAGTTTGGTCCCCCCAAAATGCTTTCGGCTCCCTCAATGTTTTCTGATCAATGACTGATCCAAGGGGGACAGAAGGCCCAAAGCCTCAATCCGCCTGAAATCAGTAAAAAATTGCGTAAATTATTTGTAAAAAAGAAACCTTAACGAAAAAAGTATACTATTTCACCCATTTATCCATAAAGAAGCAAAACCCAATCAGTCTGTTTTATCGTTTGAAGTTTGTTTGATTTCGTCACCAGTTATTTTTTTGCAGTTATGGTTTCTCCCTTGTTTCTGGCCGTAGATCAGGTAGCTGACACATATACCATGGTTCCAGCCACGGTGATTCGTAGAAAATAAGCTTCTGCAAAAATTCGTAGGTTCTAGGAACACACTGGCATTGTTTGTTATCACATCACACGACGAAACCGGGGGAATATCAATAAAGCAATGTTTCTCTCCTTTGCAAAGTTTCAGCTTTTTGTCTCTTCTTTGGTGGCCCTCCCCCTCAAAGGTGCCCTCGGCCCACACAGCCATTTTCGATGGGTTAACCCATCTCACTGCATATCCGACGAATAATTGATGTGTGTGTGCCAGCATTTAGCCGACACGACCATAATGTGACGCCACCTTTTTCCGGCATGGGCAACGTGCAGCACCACCGTTGTGGCACCGTTGTTTCGGGCAGGAGCTTGCGCACCTATTTAAGTAACATTTTTGACTATGGTCCCATCTCAAGTTTTATTCACCAGGTCCACGTCAGTGCATCACATCCAAGAAGTAAATGGTCGAACCACAGCTCAGTGTTTGACCTCGCGCTGTACAATTTGACAATTGAGTTTAGACGCACTGCGGATCCAGGGGGGGGGGCATTTAGGGCCACATGCCCCCCAAAGGCTAAAGTGGCCTGTTTGCCTCCCCCCCCCAAAAAAAACGATAAAGCCTCATAACAAAAAGGGCGATCGTTGTAATAATGTTTTAAGTGGTCTTTGCCTCTGTTTCCAATAAACACAAGTTTTCGATGGAAACCAACAACAGAGGTCAATATACAAATAACAGAAAGAATGCAGTTGTCCAAGTGGAATAAAACGAAATTCTCCGCCGCTTCCGTCGGCGCAATTTAAATACCGAATGTATAATATGGGTGGTTAACAAAATCGTACCGTTCACTATTCGCATTTGTTTTATGTTGCCACTTTCTTATATTATTGTGCTAAATAGTTCGTTTTACACTTTTTTACACACTTTTTAAGCACCAATAATTTTAGAGGTAACGCACTTATACACAATGTGACGCATTGTATGAAATGATATCCAGGGCAGGCTGTTAAGAATGTGCGATCATGATAGTAAAGTGGGCGGCCCAAGAAAAATACCATTTCAAGCTGCTCGGGTCTGCACAAAAGTGTTTACCTTTTGCCCCTGGACGGGTCGTAGGGGCCCCTGGCTAGACCGAAAGGGCCCTGGTCGAGTGAGAAGGGCCTAAACATGCTTAATGGGACCCTAGCCAGGACAGAGTGGCCCCTCAGGTCACGGGGTCACGGGGCCACTTTGTTTCCGGCAGATTTGAATGCGGCGCCACCAAAACCGTTTTTACCCAGCCTGATCCAGGGCAAACTACTCAATATTTTTGCGCCGCTACGCGGCGCAATTATTTAAGACTGTAGGTCTTGGACTTAAACATTTCCAAGCTAGTATGGCTTATTCCAAATTAGTGTCATGGTTCTTGATTTTCAATTAGTAATTCCAGCTCCAAAAATGGTATGGCCCATGCCATACAATGCCATTACTGCATTATCCATCCTTCTACCGTGGGTTTTCATCCGTTTTGTTTGGCCCTTTACGATTGGGAAGGGTTCGCCAACACCACTGGTGGATTCAGGGCGCATCCGGGGCGCGAAATCCCCCGACCCCCACAGGAATTTGGGGCAATTAAATTACAAAGTATGCCCCCCCCACGCGTTCCTGTACTGAGCTGTGAAATCATGTCTGATAGAAAACTATGGAAAGTTACATTTGCGGGGAAAGAACAATGTTTATGTAAAAATTACCCTTGCTGCAGTTCGAAATCAGTAAAAACTCGACAAATTCGCGTCCGCCCTTCGGGCGCAAGTTTCGCAATCGCATTAATACATATTTTGCAAATTAATTTCATTCAGTGTCTTGCAGAGGCCAATCGCCTATCTTTCTGGGTTTTATCAGGCAAACCCGTAAAAATTTCGCGCCGCTTTGCGGCGCTAAATAACTTTATAAACCTAGAGAAAAGTACTATTTAAATGGAAATACATATGTGTCCTTGCAGAAACCAACCGCCTGTATTTTCTTGGTTTTTATCCAGGTACCTGTTAAAATTTGGCGCCGCTTCGTGGCGCTGAAATTACTTTTATATATAACTATAGAAAGAAGTATTCTATTATAATTTATAACATGGAAATATATGTTGATACTGCTGCAAAAGCTTAAATAGGCACAATATTTTTTCCTCGTCATTTCAAAGCCAAACACCCACTGGAAATTTGTGGCAATGCCCTTGCATTTTATGGGTATGAGATAACGTTATTATTTCCTATATGTGTACCTATATTTCGTAGCATATATGCTACGGAATATCGTGTTTTTATGTTTTTTTCCCTCTAGAAAAATGAATTTGTATAACTCAAATACCAAAATAAGGTGAACGGCCCAGATCCAAGGAGAAAAAATGGGGTACCTTTTTGCCAAAAAAAGAGCCCCCCCCCAAAGCCGACGGCTGAATCCGCCAGTTTTAGACGTGTAATCTAACAGCATTTGGATCTACTGTAATCCCCATCCTGAACCGAGCTTGATTTTTTTTTGGGTGGGGGGGGGGGGGGCGTCCAATGCTCCCCTGGCACGACTAAGCTGGTGCCGAGTACCGGCAGCGCCCGGGTTAAGAACTCCTTTAAAACATTTCCCTTGTATAAGCTGCTTAGATCTTCCTTCAAGAAACGTGTTGATGTTTTGACCGATTTAGTTGTATTGTTAAAGCTGTTGCGCCGGTTGATCGGCCCTTCGCTCCGCTCATTTTCGGTCTCCAATGGTTTTCAAAAATGGACATTACAGGTGTGAACCTTCGATGATGGGCGTATTTAAATTTAACATTTTTAATCAGCTCCACTATTGTATTTTTATACCATTATATTTGTGTTTTACACTTACATAGGTATGTTTGTCATTATCACACTTACAATTGTTCCGTACCCATGTATGTATGTATAGGGTACCAGGGAGGGATAGGGGTCATCCCCCAACGACAAACTAATTTACAAAGATAAAAAAGTGTCCTGTCAAGACTACCGGACTCTACCCCCCCCCGGCCCCCTGGTCAACAACATTGGCTGATGAGCGAAATATGATTCTTAAGACTGACGTGTCCTCCCTGATAAAACCCTGACCTAAATGCCTGCGCTTAACTAAATTCCTTCGCGACATATTTTTCGAATTGCCCCCCAGTGAGAATTCCTTAGCCGAGGCCCTGAAGTTACCCGAGGTGGTTTTAGCAGTTCGGTTGACACATTGAATTTGTAACATAAAGGTTCAACGAAAAAATCAGCATCACGTTAATCGCGTGGAAATCAAAACACGTGATGTGGCGGATTTAAGCAGATGTCGCTCATTTGAAATCGTGCAACTTTACTGAAACAAACATACAACTAAAATTATGGAATTCTACCGTGTGACCAAATCAATAATCTTAACGGCAGCTCAAGGGCATTTTATCTGATTGCTACAGCCAAACGGATCCTAAGGATGATCTATATCTCTTTCCATACAAGCTCTGGACCCGACAGAAGTTATTTAAAAACAGCATTGAGGGCACGGTCGCATTTTGCAAGTAGTTTCTGGGGCAGTGTTTCAGTGAGGCAGCATTCTGGGATTGAGCCCACTTAAACAGCTTCCTGTGGAGGTAACCTAACGAAGTTATAGGTTTTTAAGGAAGAATCTCCAGACCAGGAAGCAACTTAAGACAATCCGTGGGAACTCCAGTGCGGGACCCATCCTCCGCCGGCAGGTACCCGTAAGCAGCTTGGTGAGTTGAGGTGGAGGGCAGAGCTGTGCCTCAGCCGAAACGGAGCCTATCTAGAACATGTGATCTAGAGGATATTTAAGATGACGCTTTGTGTTTTGAACATACAAATTCATCTTCTCAATTCATCTCCATGAATTTCTAAGTAGTTTGGTGTGAACAGCAAGTCAAAAAGCGTTTAACCATTTATATTTGCCACGTGAAATTTTGGAAATAACATGCTTTATAATAGGCATGCGCAATATTATTGCTAAATGATGTCACTACATCAATTGCTTTATAAATAATAAACTTTTGCATACAAATACCTCTCGGAATATTGATTTGTATGCAAAATTATATGCATCACGTTGATCAGAACATTTTCCTTCTTATTTTGCACATATTCACCAATCAACCTGCAACTAGTCCATTACCTGCCCCTGCCCCCCAGTGACCCGATTTCAGCTCTACTGGGGGCATCGGCCTCACTGGGGGCTAGAGCCCCTAGTTAACATGTCAGAAGGCCTTGGCATTCTGCATTAAAAACTATAAATAATATCCACGAATACGCAAACATGCTCCATATGTATTATGCACAAATTCTCATGCATTTATATATGGTGAGGAGGAAGTGCCGCAGTAGGTATACTACGGTTTATCCCCATATTGATACGGCAAGCCGGTATGGAAATTGTGCTACTCCAGCTCATTCTATAATTGGGTACATCACAAGCTTGGACAAAGCTGAAACATGAAATGATGGTGCTATATGTCCGCCAGTACGATACAGTGCGATCTTCATTGAATATGAGCACCGCCAACGAATCTCGGTAAGGGATCCATTCACTTCGCTAAAAACTGTGAGCGTCCTTACGCGGGGTGGCCCGGCGCTGTTAGCCGAATATAAAAAACGTGCCAGAGCTGGTGTTTTGTTGATAGTGGACGTGGTAGCGACAAGTGACAAAGTCGCTCGCGCACAGACTGCCCAGCTGACGACGAAAACATGGCCGCCTCGGCCGGCCCTGCCCGGACGCCAGTAAACGAACTCCTGGCGATATGAACCATGTGTTTGACATTTCGGGGCTTCGTTTATAACTTATCCAGCACACGCGAGCTAATCCACTAACTACTCGGCCGCATGGGCCGATAAGGGCCTGGTAATTGTATAAAGGCTCGCTTGAGATATCGCAGCATGCCTCGCCAGACGGAGACGTTGGATTTCACGGTGGTTGTTTGTGTTCCTTGTCGCTGATTTCGAGTTGTAACACAGTTATAGTCTGGTGTCATGATCCGATACGATTTGGTTATTAATTGATCCCCTACCTAAAGCAGGTTAGGCTCAGATGCTGTTACGCAGAAAAGGGAAATAACATGAATATTCTGGGTATTAAATTTCATCTTTATTCCGTTCGAATGCAGGTCCATAGCTAGCCAAGATTTTCCAGAAACAGCTATGCAAAAAAAACGTCTCGTAACTTAGTCCATGACTTATGTCCAATATAAGTATATCCGGAGTAGTGATATCATGGCATTGCTTTCGATAACCGGATTGGATAAATGTAGTGTACATAAAAGGCGAAAAAACGAAACGTTCGTGTTATTAATGAATGAATTTAAAGGCAATTGTGTGCCTTATGCGATGGTCGACCATAATTTGTGGATATCGGTGACATAAGTAAGGACAGAATATTATCACGCTTCATTTGGAAAAAGAGATAACCCCGCCGTTCCTGCCTGCTGGTTCGATAGCGATATAGAGGCGTGGTGTCTTCCTGGCAGCATCGCGTATCGCGTGGTGTCTTCCTGGCAGTGCTCGGCGAAAAGGGGGGCGACAAGAGCACGGTATGAAGTTCCTACAAGTGATATCACGTAGGAACTCAATACCTCGCTCCTATTCAGTCCCAGGTGGAAGCTCTTGAAGATCGCAGCTCCAGTCTTGCGAGGAAGAGACTCTTGTAGCTCCAGTCTTGCGAGGAAGAGACTCTTGCAGCTCACAATTGAAAACATCTTCGATTCACCGGTGTTATTATGTCTGGGATTCCTTTAATCGCCAGCTCGAATCATTGTCATCAGCCTTTATCAAGCATTACAATGTTTGAAAGCAGCTAGCTACGCATATGTCCGTAAATCGATTATATGATGCATGACCGGTACGAAATAAAACCCGGCTACAACAATCCATACATTGTGATAGAAGCCAATCGTGTGCATTACAATAAACAAACAAATGAAGGAAATCCGCTTCATCCTCTCGAAGGAAATATCCCAGGCAAAATCGCGTTTCTCGCAGGCAATCGCGTCTTGCGTCTGGACCGTCTCGCTAGAAAAATCTCCTCTCGCGAGTAAATCGTGTGGAAGAGTCGAACCAGAGTCAACTCTTTCGCACGCGAGGTAGATGTCGCCGCGAGACCCGCGATTCGGGAGCGAGGTCTTGCTGTGATTTCGCAGCGGAGCTAGGAGATGCGAGACGAGACAAGAGCGGAAAGTGTTGCGTGTATTTTATTGGGAGTTGCAAGACGCGATTTGCGTGCGATGGTGCTGTGTTTCAGCCTATAGAGCGCTGTGGTGATCTCCCGCTGACTGGGGCACTCTCAGTTCCGTACAACACCGTCACGGTGACCAGCTTTCCAGCCCAAATTGTGCACCCACTTTTACGTACCATGTATGACATGGCCACATTCCGGTCAGGGTTCGAGTCGTATCATTGGGTAGGTAGGTACGCAATGCCAAGTATAATTTGATTAATAAAATCAGCTTAAACATCGTGTCTTGTTTTGTATAAATACTTCTTTCTACATTGCATCAGAACACATTTAAAATTACACGTAAATGCGCCACCCAGTAAACGTCCTGGGATCGACACCAAGTAAAACAGATCACCGCTTAGATTGCCACCGCCGCGCTGGAGAAAGACAAAAATAACAGAAGCACACGATGTTTTGATCCCAACGCAGGCTCAACATGTTGAACATGTGATAATGTTACGAAAAATATTGATGCATACGATGGCCCTGGTGGACTAGGACATGCATCGAACCTGTCATAAAGGGGATACGGACTGTGAAGCAATGCACACAGCGGAGTATTGACAAGAACTACCGCCGATTCGTCTATCTTTCATCAGGCGAAGTGACAACAAAGTTGTCGCCCAACACTTGAAGAGATACCTGTATTGGATGCCTTTGGTTGTCAAAGTCTTCGATAACACTTTACGCTGCTTGTAGCGGTGTGAATTCAAAGTCTCGAAATGCTGTAGCCAGCCAGTTGTTGACTCCACCTCGCAGTGCCCCGCGGGACGGTGCCCAAGCGCCATATCAATGTCATCCTACCTCGTTTGTGACAGCGAATCGATGACAAGAGTCGATATCTATAATTCGAGGAACGACTAGCGCCCGATGGAAGGCGTTCGGGTCCTATCGGTGGAAGTGGTATCGGAACGGATCCTGGTCACGAGCGTTACGGCGAAGCGCCGGTCGTCGGTCGGGACAGCGGTCCCGTGACGACTGGAGCGGGACGGCTGGAGCGTGTCGGAGTCGAGTTGGAGCGAGTTGGTTAGCCGCTACAACGGAGCAGAATTCATTCGAGTGGAGTCGAGTCGGATCGGAGCAGGTTGGGCCAATCTGGAATGAATTGAAGCTCTAAGAGTGAGAATACCTTGAAACGTGAGCTCGAAGAAGAGTGAGAATGCAAATGGAGGATGAATACCTTGAAATGTGAGCTCGAAGAAGAGTGAGAATACAAAGAAAGGATGAATACCTTAAAGGATGTGGTAGACTACGCTCAGGCGAGTGACACTGGGCGACTGGCATTGGAAGGCACGACAGCTGCCCGTCTGACCTTCAGTCTGGAGAGCAATGATTATCGTTTAAGGGCACACCATAAACTGCTATAAAGGTTATACGACGCCGTATAACCAAAGCGGGTTGCATATGAGGATCTTGCAGACTGTTGAACAAAATGAAATATACACCCTTTGAAAGTATTAGTCAGAAAGCCACAGTGAAGAATGATGATGATTTTCGTTAAGGGTGCAGTAACTGTAGTGGTTATAACTTATATGGCACCTACTCGTATGCACCGTGTAGTTTACAGGAAACATTAATAGTATGGAAGATAACGGTTAATCTCGAAGCATTTCACGTTATTCCAACAGCTTGTAGGCACATGATATATAACTGCAAACATGTGTTTTCAGTCATATGATTAAAAAGCAAAACCACCCACAATCCCAATTTCAATTTACTTCGATGGGAGGAATCCCATTATAGGTTTGAGCGTCGAAAGCCAGGGGGAGGACGCGTCCCAAAATCTTCTGATTTTAGCATTGGCCTATCGTGTGCTGCATGAAAATAATCGGCTTGGGAATGTTGATGTCCCCCAGCCTTCGGGAAGTGGTGTCGCCATTGCACATTGCACAAAGGTGTATTTGTTTGGACCCATGCCTCTCATTTCGCATAGGACTCGGTTTAGCTAGATAGTCATTTATGGTATATAATATAATTTTTAGCGAAATAATAGTTTCTAACAATTTTAGCGTAAGCAAACTCAAAGTAATTAATAAGACAGTCAACAGCCAATGCCATTGGCAAAATGGCAAATTTATTTCCTTCCTTATAATACAATCATTCTTCAATAGAAGCACGTGTCAGCTGGGAGTTGTCCGACCCTTCCATCACCCTCCTTCGTTCCTCGTCTGTGTTACCCCCGACTTTGAACGCACTAGAACTTTTGCCAGCAATATTTATGGCGAACTATATCAGTGACCCCATCATTCCTTCCCCTAGCGACTGGCTCGGCTGATCCTTCCCAGCCTCACCAGTGACTGAGAGACGGCGTCCAGTGTCCGTCTGTCCGTCTGTCCGTCTGTCCGTCTGTCCGTCCAGCCTGCGCCTGTTGACATATGGAGCCCAGGCTCGGCCCATACCACCGAGACAGGCCTCCCTCCGTCCCCACCCCCACCCCCACCCCCAGCAGCAGCCGTCGCTGGACAGGCCATCGACAGCCGCGGAGCTGGCAAAAAGGCCGCCACGTATCACTGTATCAGTAATGTCTGCGGTCAAGGCCGGAAGGCAGAGCACGGGCGGACCCAGCCGCGGAGACAGGGAGGGACAGCGGAGCACGGGCGGACCCAGCCGCGGAAGACAGGGAGGGACAGCGGAGCACGGGCGGACCCAGCCGGCGGAGACAGGGAGAGACAGCGGAGCACGGGTGGACCCAGCCGCGGAGACAGGGAGGGACAGCGGAGCACGGGCGGACCCAGCAGCCGCGGAGACAGGGAGAGACAGCGGAGCACGGGCGGACCCAGCCGCGAAGACAGGGAGAGACAGCGGAGCACGGGCGGACCCAGCCGCGGAGACAGGGAGAGACAGCGGAGCACGGGCGGACCCAGCCGCGAAGACAGAGACGGACGCGATGATGTGCAGTCATGGCAGCCCACCCATAATCGGCGGCCGAGCAAGGGTCGTCATGACCTGCCTCTGGTGGCTTGTGATGGATGGAGGGAATTTATGTCCATAGTTACTGACGCCAATCATCGGCTCATGAGTATAGTCATTGTCAGCGATTTGTCACATTCGCGCCCGCAACTTCGCCATCATCATTTGCAATGTCCCACGTCAGTACGACATGGGTACAAGCTGGGAGGCAGCGTCCATTGCAGCAGGCCAGTTCAAAGGTCTCACGACTGCGGCTCATTGTAGGTTTGATGTTCCGAATCAGCACTCGACATCGGATGAGAGCTCGCTAACACTGCCTCTGCACTATCTATACGTGACGTCACTCTCTGACGTCAGCTGACGTCAGTGTCTGGCGGTAATGTGACGTCAGCTGGCGGCCACCGTATGATTGCAGAGCGACACAGAGCAAACGACAGCAGAACAGCGCCTCCCTTCATCACCGAATTCAAAGGACCTGCCGCCGTCCTGCGCAGTCCCGCCGCCAGCAACCGGCCACGTGACCTCAAAGTTCAAACTCTCCGCCGGCGCGGGAGGAGGGCTGCTCGGAGCTTCAGCTACGTGACTGCAGCGCGGTCAGGCTGCCACACAGGCAGAGCTGCAGCTGTCAGGAGAGCTGCCAGTCTCTGACAGTTGAGCAGCTGCGGCTGCTGCAGACTGGGGAGCATCCCCCGACTACGGCCGGCTTCCTGTCACTCTCTCCCGTATATCCCATCCACGATCTATCGATCAGTCGGACCAGCGGCTGTCTAGACCAGCAGTGGACCAGCGCACTGGTCCGTTCGCCGCTGCAGCCAGCTGTGGCCCAGCGTCCGGACCAGCAGTGGTCCAACCAACGGCGGACCATCGGCAATTCAGCGGCGGACCATCGGCGAGTCAACGGCGGACCAGCGCGGACCAGCGCAGTCCAGCGTTCGAATCAGCGGTCGGACCGTGGCGTCTGGCGAGGCCACGCCGCCAGGGCGCTGCTCAAGGCCACCGCCACCGAAACCACTTTCCTCCGACTCAGTTAAGCAAACACGCCCGGGTAAATATCCTGACCGACGCGGCGGCCACTGCCGGCTGATCCGAGCCCGGCTCCAGCCCGACCTCGGCACCAGCACCGGTCTCTGTCACGGCACGGCCCTCTGGCATGGGCCCGGCTCCAGTCCGGCACTCCAGTCCGGCACTCCAGCCCGGCACTCCAGCCCGGCACTCCAGTCCGGCACTCCAGTCCGGCACTCCAGCCCGGCACTCCAGCCCGGCACTCCAGCCCGGCACTCCAGCCCGGCACTCCAGCCCGGCACTCCAGCCCGGCACTCCAGCCCGGCCCCGGCCCCCAAGCCTCAGCCCCGGGCCGTCATTTGTGAAGCACCCTGCACGACCGGCCATCACGCATGGTCTGAAGCGGCGACCGCAGTACGTCCTCGCCTCGACAAACCCTTCCGGGTGCAGCGGCAAACGGACGGCAGACGGACGGCAAACGGACGGCAGACGGACGGCAGACGGACGGCAGACGGACGGCAGACGGACGGCAGACGGACGGCAGACGGGACCGCAAACGGACGGCAGAACGGACCGGCAGACGGACGGCAAGCGGACGGCAAAGCGGACGGCTAAACGGACGGCAAGCGACGGCAAACGGAACGGCAAAAACGACGGACAGACGGACGGCAAACGGACGGCAGACGGACGGCAAGACGACGGCAAACGGACGGCAAACGGACGGCAAACGGCGGCAGACGGAACGCAGACGACGGCAAACGGACGTGGCAGACGGACGGCAACGAACGGCAAACGTAAGACGGCAAACGGACGGCAAACGGACGGCAAACGGACGGCAGTCCACGGCGGCAGACGACGGCAGAGCGGAGGCGAGATGGACGGCAGACGGACGGCAAACGGACGGCAAACGGACAGATAGCAGGCGGGAAGACGGTCCGACGACACAGCTAGCCATAACATTCCTGACTTCAGAGACGTCCCCAGTGTTGGAGTGAAAACAGGACGACTCCTTATCACACGAGCCGCGAGTAACGACTAACGAGGTGTCATGTCGAGCCTGGATGCATCGTTTATACATACAACGATCTAACTCGAGCAGTCCGAGTCTCAAGGTGTCTAGTCTAGCCATCAACTCTAAGGCGCTATTCTTCCTATATTACACAATCACCAAGTCGCACACTGTCCCTATTCTCCCGGCCAGTTCCCGAAACCAGTCACCAGTGTCTCTCGAGTTCCGAGGCGCGACAGCGGCCGCCGGCACCACTATGCAGATACATCTCATCACCCCAGCGCGCTGCTGAGGAGGTGGGCTGGGGGGGGGCGGGGGGTGTCGGCGTGGCCCGTGACATCAGCTGCCACATCGCGTGCTCGGCCGTACCCAGACAGTGACGCTATCAGCGGCGGCCGGTGGCCTCGTCTCGCCGGGTCGGGTCGAGTCGCGTCGCGTCGCGTCTGGCCTGCCAAGAGACTGGTTCTGTCTCTGTCTGAGCAGCGCCGCCGCCGCCGCCGCCGCCCGAGCCGCCCGAGCCGCCCGAGCCGCCCGAGCCGCCCGCCGTCGCCCGAGCCGCCCGACGGAGCGAGAGTGGCCGCCGCCCGGTATATATAATGCCAATCTGGCGTGCGATACGGCGCGTCGGCGACTGCTGGGACGCCGTGGACGCCGGGGACCGGTGGAGGCGCTGGACTGACCAGACCTGGACAGATGTTTATCGCGGCCAGCGAGCGGCTCATCGACAGAAGTGTCGTGCGACACGTGGTCGAGCGGCCCAGCGGGTCTCCGGCGCCGATGACAATAATGCAACTCAGCTCAGAGTTTGCAAAGCATTTGAAATGGTGGTGCAAGAAAAGACTCAAACGAATTATTTTATGGTCTGTATACTCTTTATCACCGGACACCGCAGATGCAGAAATTGACGACCGGAGAAGAGAGCATGCAATGCAACATTATAGAGTCAATTTGAACTGCATAAGAATAACTCAAATAATATTGACTTTTCATGGGTACTGGGCGGGCATAGGTATGGCAATTTTTAAATAATGTCTCACGATTTTGCCCCACGGTTAAGCTTTTGACAGTAATAGATTGAAGATAAGTCTCTCGGGGCAGCCGAAATAACGCTTTTTTATCTCGCCCGCACTGGGCCGGTTATCTGTAGCGACCCGAACAGCTTATATGGATGCAGCAGCAGTGATGTTGAATAGAATAGTGAAATTCTAGGCCTCGAGTCAAATCATTGACATGGAAAACTACTCAGTACCGTGGCTTGAAGCACAGAGCACTGAGCTGGCTGGCTGTGAGACGCAGTGACGTGCCCGAAGAGAAAGCGGCGGAGAAACCTGATCTCTGCCCAGCGGCCGCCACCCCACCGGAGCAGGCCAGCTCAGGTAGCCGCCACCCAGCCCATCTCGGCGGTCACACGGCACCACCACACGGGCCCACCTCGGTCCGCACCGGCACGTCCTGCCACCCGACGTGTGTGGAGTCTTACGCTGGTACGGGAGGTCAGAGAGGACCCACTGACCGACCGGTCTGGGCGCGGACACGGTCAGCTGCACAGCTGGGTACAGCACTCACTACTGGCTGTACCCACTGACGTTCCCACTGACGAACCCACTGACGTGCTGAAACACGTGCCGTCGTGCGGTGATTTTCATGTCATTCCGCCACTGGAGCGGTCGTGCATATATTCTGGCCAAAACAAAACTATTTTCTTCAGTGACAGAAAATATAGGTACAGACTTGCCAGATTCCAATGTTCCTATTGTTTGAGTTTTGCTTTTTCGTTTGCTCCTTACAAACTAATGGATGTACTTAAGTTCATTTTTCATGTTTATTCACAAAACCCTCATAAAATTTGGCGACTATGAACACGTTTCCCAACAACCCACCTTTTGAAAGTACTAACTTTCCTCCAGGGCCATCCAAATACATGCCATAAAGCATGCGATACGGCAGGCAAATCATCTTGTAGTGTTGTTCCTAAATCCTAATCCCTGCAAACTCAGATTGCAGGAAAACATTGTCAACTTCTGGCTCTCCAGTCAGTCGGCTGTTGCGGTGACCACCGCAGCCCGTAATGAGCCTCCACTTAGCTCTGAGGGGCCACACAATGTTACTAAAAATACGGGTGTTCTTCAGTGATTTTACTCAGCTGGGGCATCTCATACAAAGCACTAAGTCCAGCAATGTACACGTTCTGCCCAGTTAAGATCAATTTCCTCGGAGATCAGTCGAGTTAAGCCCCCCTCCCCCTGCTGTACCGGCTGTGCTTCAAGCAAGGCAGCCACCCCCCCCCCCCCCTTCGCGCCGGTTGCGGCAGGCAATGAACCCCCTCGCCTTCCCCAGGCACTGCCCATTGCATCACCCCTGCTCTGCAGCGCCGAGGCTGCCCCTCAGGCGTAATGTGAGCTACTCCGGGACGGTCGCCAGGCCGCCGGGTGGGAAGAGCTCGCTCAGCTGGGCTCAACATGGTCTGAGCGAAGCCTCTTAGTCCATAAACCTCACTTGCAGGAGAAGAGGATGGGAAATGCAGCCATATTGTCAACCTTCAAAGAATAGACGGGAACTGTGAAGCATGATTAACAACTTGGCAGAGAGAACAGGCATTTGCTGTAAAAGTCCATCAGGCCTGTCACCATCAATAGGGTTTCCGTTTCAATGCATTTCGCGGGTTGTTGTTCCAAGACATCAAGCTGAGCCGAGTCCAAGTTAAGGTAAACTTTCAGCTGTCTACCATTGACGTTCTCAGAACTCTTCCTTTGAAAACCACGCTTATTCGCAGGTTGTTGTTCAAGACATCAAGCTGAGCCGAGTCCAAGTTAAGGTAAACTTTCAGCTGTCTACCACTGACTGAGTAGTGAATACTCTTCCTTTGAAGCCACGTTGATCGTAGTGCAGGAGTACACTAGCTGGCCACGTGTGTGGAGAAGTACCGGCAGCGAGCACTGCACCCACATGGCCACCGAGCTGGTGGCCAACGGTGGCCAATGAGCTCCCTCCCCTTCCCCGCGGGACCCCCGCTGCCGACACAGACTCCCGGGGAGTGCTCATCAGCCGCCCGTCCCTCCCTATTCAGCCGACATCATTAGACGGATTAACGACGAGTCCGAAATTAAATCGTCCCAGTTTTGAGGCGGCGCGCGCTGTGCTCGTCGGCGTTATGGCGCTCGAAGGAAGCGGGCCGGTCGGCAATGGTGTGTCGGAGCCGCTATTACCGGCGCCTCGACTGGCCAGCGCCGCGCGGTGCGTTTCAATTGCCAGCAGTTAAGGCGGACCAAAATTACACCTAACGGCGTAGCAGGTAGGGTGTTATATAACACGGTGAGAACCATTACAGTTCTGGAACACCTATGTCTTAGTCGTTTGTCAACAATATACAGTTAAATAATATGCATGAGCATTGTGCGTACCTGCAAGCTGCATGATGAAAGGGGTTATGAGAAGAGACCAATAATTCCCATTTGGACAAATAATTACATTTCAACGAAGTCTAAAGAGACTATGGCTTTTACCCCCCCCCCCTAAAAAAGAGGAAACATGTATAAGGGGTTGCCTCACCTCATGCAAAGTACATCAGTCAAATACGAGAAATAAAAAAGTTAAACGGCTAAGCTGCTCAATGCCGCTTCCCTCAGATATGGAAGAGCTCTTACTTTACCCTAGGCGTTATCATACCAGTTTGCCCCATTCGCTGTGCTACCAAAAGTGCTCCCTGGGTCCGCCCCTGGCAAGTGTCGTTGCATCATGCTCGCGGAATGCAGATCTGCCTGCGACGCTCTGCGTCCCGCGCATCGCATCCCGGGAGCTGTCAGGGAATGACGCCGAATTACCCTACCATCGAAGTCACCGCACCTCCGGAACACTATCAATTCCGCAGAATCACTCCTCTGGCCGACACCGGGAGAAAACAGGGAAGGGTGGAAATGGATCGCGCTCGGCCACCGTTCGTCAAATAAAACACCGCGTTTAGAGTCGGTGTCCTCACCTGTTGTCGGCTCTCCCTCAAATGTGCGCCGGCTGCGTCCTCCGCGGGCCAAAGGTCGGCCGGGTCAGCAGTGTCGCGCGAGACGCGTGCTGGCGACGGCGCGTCCGCGATCAAAGAGGCCGCGGCCGCCGGCACACGCGCCGCCGCCGCCGCCGTCAGCCGACTGGCAGCGTGCCGGGCGGCCGCCTCTGATGCCCCCTCCCTCTACCGGTCAGGCCCCGCCTCCTCACCGCTGATTGGCTGCCATCGGGCGGCGGAGACACGCGCCGAGCACTTTGAAAAAATCGCGGGTCCGTCGCCCCTCCACCCGGCTACCGAAGGTCAGCTGCAGGGGAGGGAGGGGGGGGGGGTGGAGGAACCAAACGCAGGTAGGTATATCCGGGGGTTTACCTTATGATGGATGGTGGAAGAAGTTAAATGCATTTTTTCGTAATCGTGGCATTCACAATTAGCATACAAATGGCAAGTTTAAGGTCACACCGACATCCGTTCGAGCAGCTCCGAGTTTCCGGTGGTGTTCGATTTTTGAACTTAACAATTAGTATTCGTGTGACGATGCAAAATGAGCCTGGCAAATTTGTTGAATGTAAGATGCTGACAAATTTGTACATGTATCATAAATGACTAATGAGCACCTATGCAAATTACTATAAATTATCATCTAAATGTCCAAAACAACGACAAAATTATATACTCAGCTTCCAAAACTATGAAATCTAGGATCACCAAATAACCGGATGAGTGATAATAGTAAGATTGCAGTAACGATCCTCATAATAAAGAAATATAGAAAGAACTAATCCACTAGCGAATCTAAAACGGCGGAAGAAGTTATTTTGATTTTCCACAAAATCAAGAAATTCAACAATTTGCGAACGATTACAGTTAATTTGGGTTGGAGAGCATGGCCGGTTTTTATTTCCTCTGGTATCTACCCGTCACCGATAACCAGATGTAGAGAGGTAACTGTAAAATACATAATATACCATTGACATACAGATGTGTCAAGTGTTAATTTTATATTCCTATATGAATCCTTGTCTAAAACTATGGATAACAATCTTAGAACCTGTTGTGCCTTTTATATATTGTTGATAATAACCTGTTGTGCCGCGATAAAATTTAAGTATACAATTTTTCGCTCAATAAGCTTTTTTATCATCCAAAATGGGTCATACACCAAGAAAAATGCATATGCATAGCAAATATAAACCCTTTTTGACTGCAACCCAACCTCCTTAGCCCCACCCTTTAAATCTACGTGTCATATGTCTATAAGTATCCGTCGATACAGAAAGACGAGTGTCAACTCTCGAAATACAAACAATCTGGTGTTAAAGTATGAAGCTTATTCATCTGGAAACTTTGCATTTAAAGTTTCAATCTGGAAATTTACTTCAATTTACTTAGGAGTGTATTTTATCATGTGCGTAAGTCGGTTGGAATGGAAAAGTCAATGTGTCAAGGTCAGGTAATAAAGGTCAATATTAACAAAACAGCTGCAAAATTCATCAGACACGTGCTTTCCGGATATTTTGCACGGTAGAGCTTAACAGTGATCAAAATTGCATCAGCCGACATCACGTAAGGAGCCTTGAGTGAAGTTTGTTTTGAAAAAGAGCTGCAACTTTTAAGTGAATCTGTGATTGTTTTAACAATATTTATATTTTGGGGCAAACACAAAAAATACCAAACCGAAAAGAAGTTTTATGGTTATGCAATTTACCATTTTGCATCATATATTTGCACTATAATGCATTTTGCTCAAAATTTGGCCATTGTGCATACAAACAGTTACAATTTAACTGGCTTTCTCATCAAACTCGCCTGTGACACGGAGTCATTAAATTGACTATATTAAGCAAGTTCGAGGAAATCGCCTCATTTTTGCATAGAGGATGTGCAATTAATGTAAAAGAAGACCTATATATAATCGCACGTTGAAATGCTACTGGTATTTTGAGCTTTTGCGAAAAATTTATTAACGGTAATATCTGCATCCCCCCCCCCAATCAATGGTGCAATAACCCTCGCCCTACGGGAGCTTTCCTCACCTTCGCCCTACTGGGGTCCTAAAACGGCTCCTCTCTTTAACTTCCAAGTATTTCTTACCGAGTAACTCGGTAAGAACCAGTATGTTCCTGTCATGTGAGGAATCTAACGGTATACAATTTTTAGGTTTCAGATCAACAGATGACCTTCCAGGTCAAGTGACTCGACCACGTCCAGAATATCGATTTCGCTCTGTCCAGAAAACCTCAAATTAGAAATTGATGAAATGTGATTAACAAGGCATAAGATCCTCTAAACTGGTTTTGTCTCAGAAAAGTAGGTACACAAGAAGTATTTGTTTGTTCGTATGTGGTAAAAAAAAAAAAAAAATACGTCATGAGATTCCTTTTACACTAAGGAAGCATCACTCCGTCAAATACAAATATTGTTTTGACATTTTGTGTTTAAGTATTGTCCATACTCAGTTCTCTCACATATATTATTTTTCACATCTTTGAAATTGTTTTTGCAGTGATTTTTCCCAAATTTATTTTCTTTTGGGGGGGTCAAAAACCTATTCTTATCAGATATTGGCATTTAAAAAACAACGTAATTTACTATCTTTGCCTTTTCTGTTTGCAATTTGCTGTAGCACTATTTTGTCTACGATTTTCACAATATTTATCGTTTTTCCACCAACATGACGTCACTAAGACATAATTTTCTTCCAAATTCCTTGACTAATTTTAATGAAATTTTGAAAGCATGCGTATAATTGTTGTAAACTCAGCTACTAAACATTTCAACCAGATCGCTCATATTTGTAAATACTTATCCAAGAAAACCCTCAAGAGGTTGTTTTAGGTGCTGGTTTTTGCTGCAGAGCTGGAAAACATTGTATAAAATATAAAAATGAAAGCATGTTCAGGAACATGAAATTCATGGAGTTCATGGAAGTTCATAAACAATTCATGAACTCAAGTGATTTTCGAGAACGATTGACCCTGATAATGAAATTCGTGAATAACGTAAATAGACGCTGTGCATGACCCTGTTCATGAACACACATTTATACAACCACTGAAACTTAACTCTCGCCCTTCGAGGGGTCCAAAAACGACCCCTGATTTTTGTATTGCATAACTTTCTACACAGACGGCGCAGCCTGCTGAAATTGTCAGTAGCTGAGTAACAACAAATATACGGATCATGTCAAAATTGCATTGAAATTAGTTGAGTAATTTCAGAGATAATGAGGTTTTAGTGACGTGACGTTGTTTAAAAAACGATACATGTTTGACAAAATCGTAGAAAAGAGAATGTTACAACAAATTGCCAACCGAACAAGAAAAATATAGAAAATGACCAACGTTTGAAAATGGCAATCTCATATCTCCAATATTTTGGATTTATTACCCCCAAAATGTCATAAGACTGATTTTTGGGAAAAATCAATCAAAAATCAAAATTTTCAAAGATGTTAAGCCATGTGTGAGAGAACTGACTATGGATAATACCCAAACCAAATTTCATAACAATATCTCCATTTTTGACTGAGCGTTGGCTCTCTGTGTAAGAAACTCAAGGCGTTTTTTTATCATTTTTTATACTTTTTGACCAGATACGAGCAAATAAACACATTTTTGGTATGTTTGAGACAAAACTGGTCTAGACAAAATATTTGTATTTACATTTATTCATTTATAATTTTGATGTTTTCTGACAGAGCAAAATCGATATTCTGGACGTGGTTGAGTCGAGATCAGATTCACTTAACCTGGAAGATCAACCGTTTACCTGAAACCTTAAAGTTGCATACCGTTAGATTTCGCACGTGACGGGCAGCATGCTGGTTTTTACCGCGTTGCTCTATGCTGCTTGGTTCGGAAGGCTAATAGAGGGATCTTTTTAGGAACCCCGTAGGACGAAGGTGAGAAAAACTCCCGTAGGGCGAGGGTTAAAATAATTAACTTTAAACGTGCCGGTATATGCACCGCCAACACCGACATTGATTACCTGCATGTTTCATTTCATGCACGTTGCAATAAGACCTTTGAGGCACAAAAGAAGGCCTCCACAAAACCCTGATCTGAGACCACCCCAATTTTGAGCTACTGGGTTCAAATTGGATATATCGAGGGAGCGAAAGAACCCTGCTTGTCTTCCCACGAACCAGGGGCGTAGGAACTCATTTAAAGTTGGGGGGGGGGCAAAAGGCATTTTGAAGTCGATTCTTTACATACAACGTCCTACGTCCATAGGCGTAATGTTAAAATCCGAAAATGTTGAGGGGGCAGTTCCCCCCCCCACCTGACCCCCCCCCCAAGCCTTCCTTTACGCCTATGCCACAAACAGACCTGGAAACCCAGCATACCGTCCTGTGCTTCTGTCACAGTGCCGAGCCATATGCTCTAGCTATGTAGTCTATCTTGTGCCATGGCCGGCCTAATCTTGTCATGACCTGTTGCCTGCCCTCTGCTCTTTCATTTACCTTTTGCCATGGTCATGCAGTATGCGCTGCCGATTTTAATCCCTCTGTCGTTCCCCTGCCCTGATCTGGCTTGTGTCCTGATCTGACTTGTGTCCTGATCTGACTTGTGTCCTGATCTGACTTGTGTCCTGATCTGACTTGTGCCCTGATCTAACTTGTGCCCTAATCTGACATGTGCCCTGATCTGACTTGTGTCCTGATCTGACTTGTGTCCTGATCTGACTTGTGTCCTGATCTGACTTGTGTCCTGATCTGACTTGTGCCCTGATCTGACCTGTGCCCTGATCTGACCTGTGCCCTGATCTAACTTGTGCCCTAATCTGACTTGTGCCCTGATCTGGATTGTGCCCTGGATCTGGTATAAGTGCCCTGGAGGGCTGATCTTTGTGCTTCCTGATGCTGTGCCACTGTGCCCTGTCCTAACGGGTGTGCCCTAATCTGACTTGGCCGTGATCTGGCGCTTGTGCCCTTCGATCGGTGAAACTTGGCCCTGATCTGACCTGCTGCCCTGATCTAACTTGGCTGCCTATTACCTGACCTGTGGCGCTGATCTGGATTTGTGCCTGATCTGGATTGGTGCCCTGAATGCTACTTTGTGCCACTGATCTGACCTCAGTACCCCTGATTGGCTAAACTTGTGCCCTAATCTGACTTGTGCCCTGATCTGGATTGTGCCCTGATCTGGATTGTGCCCTGATCTGACTTGTGTCCTGATCTGACTTGTGCCCTGATCTGACTTGTGCCCTGATCTGACTTATGTCCTGATCTGGATTGTGTCCTGATCTGGATTGTGCCATGTGCCTTGCTCTGTCTGTCTCTGTACTTTGTCCTGTCTTGTCATGTCCTATGTCCTGCCATGTGCCCTGCCCTGCAGTGCGCCCTTCCTTGCATAGGGATAGGAGCAGGGGACGGGGGACATGGACCCCACTTCTTGATTAGATTATTCGCTTAAATTTGTGATTTTGACAAATGAGGAAACTATGAGACAACGAATGGTAGACCAAGACAATAAGAGTTTAAATCTGCCAATAAACTTTGCATAGGGGAGATGTGCTCATCTGAAAATATGAACGAAGTTCCACTGTCCGCCGCCCCTCACACACACTTTGCATGACGTTCCTATCGTACATCCCTGCTTCCCTGTGCCTATCCCTGGGCCGTGCTCCAAACCCTGGCTTATGGCCTACCCTTTCCCCATACCAAGCCCGCCAATTTTGGTGCCCTGCCCTATCTCATGACATGCCGATTGTCCTTTCCTGTCCTTCTCCTGTTTGTGCATGCAGTCCCCTGCGCCCCATCCTATATGCTGCCTCGTTTCCTGTCCTGTATCAGGCCTTGTTGCTTGTACCATATCCTGCAATGTGTCCTAGTTGTGCCCTGCTCTACCCTGCCCTCTCCCCCGTCTCTGTGTTGCTCTGTCCCTGTATTTCTCTGTGCCAAGTCCTGCCCTGACCCTGTGCCTTGTGCCCTGCCTTGTTGCATGCCATATCTCGTCCTGAATCATATCCAAGGGCGGCAACATAGGGGGCACGGGGGGACGCGTCCCCATCCCTACATTTTCGGATTTTAACATTACGCCTAAGGACGTTGTATGGCAAGACTCGACTTCAAAATGCCTCCGTCCCCCTAACTTTCAGAAGGTACTGGAGACGCCCTTGGCCCCATCTCGTCATGAGCCCTGTCCTGTCATGTCTCGTACCTACCTACCATGTATGAACCCTGTGCCCTGTCCTGAACGAGCGTTGGGTCTGAATACGTGCCCATGGTTTACTTCCACGCACCACGTGCCGATCGAGGCGGCACGAGACACGTGCGGAGGCCACAAATAGCCGGCGGCAGCGCGGTGGTGGTCCTGCGCGCGACCCCCGCTGAGCATTCCCGCTCCCCACGGATCCCTCCCCCACAGGCCACACCAGGGACGTAGCCAGGGGGCACGGGGGTCGTGTCCCCCTGAGTAAAACAAATATTTACACTAGGTAGAATGGGATTATCTCTGACGACCCGACCCTCCCTCCCCGGTTAACATCATGTGGCTGAGGAGCGAAATTTGATTCTTCCACCGACGTGGCCCCCTGATAAAAATCCTGACTTCGTGCCTGGGCCACACTGATCAGGCCAGCAGGCAGCAGCCAGCAGCCAGCAGCCAGCAGCCAGCAGCCAGCAGCCAGCAGGCAGCAGGCAGCAGCCAGCAGCCAGCACCACACTGCCTCCGAGCCCAGCGATGTAGGAATGTCACGAAAAGTGTGTGGGGTGGGGGTGAGGTGGAGGTGGGGGTGGGGTGGGGTGGGGTGGGTGGGGTGGGGTGGGGTGGGGGTAATACAACTTTGATGTCGTCTTGACAGAAACTATAACCCAACCCCTATGTAAGATTTCTTTGCAGATTTGGCTTTGCTCGTCTCGACGAACTTTTTTAGATCAAAACTTTGTATCACCAAGCAAAATACCATATTTTAGAACACAACAAAAATGACAAGTGAGACGGTAATGACTCTCCCCCCCCCCCCCACCGTTCAGTCCCCTGGTCTACGCCTATGTCGAGCCGCTCCTGTAGAACGACTTATGGCAGGCGGTCTTGCCTTGAGAGTGTTTATAACACAACGTGGCGCCATCGGGAAAGCCTAACAACACTGAAGCAATTTAAAGGGACTGTCCACTTCTCAAAAGTTTATCTAAATGACGCTGCAATGTGGTTGGTTAAATATAAGTAATTGCTGCCGAAACACGATTTATGACTTTGTTTCTCACAAACAGTGCTCAACTTGATAAAAAGTTAAGTTTTGATATTAGGGCTGATTGACGTCATATTGAAGAAATTCGGGAATGAGAAAACTCACGCTACCATATATATGGCATATATGTATGGCGCAAATGTAACAAGTCGACTATCATCAACATTAGTAAATAAGTGACGACGTCATCAGCTCAGGGTCCCGTTCAAATACCACTGGGGACTTGGGGATGATTGGTACAGATGTCAAACCCAAACTCAATGGGTGGCTTTGTGATTGAGACCTGCCGGTTGGTTTCTGTGTCTTAACTTATACTATCCATAAATTGCAATGGGCCTAGCACGGAAAATGGCTATCTCAACTCAAATATAATGTTAAGATGGGACAGTCCCTTTAAGTTGTTATTTTTGCAATAATTATAAAAGACACCGAGGGCAGATCCATCATCAAAAGCTAGGTATCTGCTATCGTTGGAGACTTGAGTATTCGACAAAAGTCAGTTATAGTATCCTTTAACAGAACAACGTATACGTTACCCAATAACAGCGAGATAACTCTGTCATTTTTGTGTCACCGAAAGAGTCTCTGACTCTCTTTTTTACTGACCTTCTGTCTGTCACTCGTCAGCCATGAATACGGCGCTTAGATGGGCCGGCCTGCCTTCGACCGGCTGTCCGCTGAACTCACCTGCCACGTGCCAGACCGGAACACTTGTGTGCCACTGCTGCGCCACCACCGCCGCCGCCGCGCTGCGCCGCGGGCCGTTCCTCTGTACCATCGCCGGCTGCCGGCCGACTCGGACCGCCTCATGACGCCGACCGCCGCGCCACTCAGCTCGGGGGGGGGGGGGGGGGGGGGGGGGGGGGCAGGGGAGGGGGCACCAGAGCTCACGCCGTGCCGGCCTCCGTCGGCCGCTGACAGCACACGACTGGCCGGCCCGCGCACCCAGCGCAGTCAGAACGAGCGGCACGGCACCGCGCAGGGCCGGTACCCCACGCCGAGAGCCGTGCTGCACGGCCGGCACGGCGCCGGCCACGCCGACCACGCCGGACACGCCGGACACGCCGGCCGGGCTGGCGGGACGGCCGCAGGGGTGACGCTGTCGCCACCGCCGGTGTCACAGAGCGCGTCTGACCACGCCCGACCAGCTGACACGCTCGAGCCGCCCCTGCGAGGTGTCTGTCTGTCCAACTGCAAGGCAGTCGGAGCGGGCTTTTGTCACGTCCGCCGAGCGAGCTGACAGGCGGTCTATCGGCGCCATGGACACGTGTCACGAGCGGTGCTCTATTTTTGGCGCCGGCACAGAGCCGTCTGCAGTGTCCGGCAAAAACGGAGACGGTCCGGCGGGAACTGAACACATGTCACAGAGAGGAGCCGTTATATATCCACGAAGAGGAACGACAAAATAAGCCTGATCCACGTGGAGGAAGGACAAAATAAGCTGCAGTGTTTAACATGTATGACTATGAACATGGTGAGACTAGCTGCACCGGTAACCAGATAAGAGTTGGCAAGCTGCAGCGGTAGCATTTGTTAGTGAAGATGAGAAGATGACATTTGGAAACACGAATAGAATCGGAGGATGTTCCTTTGCACATACAAATTTCACAGTCTTTAAGCGATCATATAAATATGAGTTACCTACTTCTTCGAGTAGTAAATGTTGTATGATCCTTGAAGGAACCTGCCATTTTTTTTATTCTTCTGGCAGTCCTTCCTTGCACTGTGTGCTCACAATATTGCGGGAACTTCGCGACATTTTTTTTAAATACTGTTCTCATCTTTATTGTAAGCCAAAGCGGTGAAAATGATGGATAACATATTTTAGCGATTTGTAATGTTCAGAAAGCTTCAAAATAAAAATGCAGAGGCTTGCAGAAGGACAATATATTACAATACAAGCAAGTATAACTATGAAGTTCGTCAAAGAGGCCCGGCCGAGTCGATTAACGCACTTTTGTACTTATGAGAAGTCCTGGAACGTGGTATACCTCTAACGGTGCCTGTTTTCGACTCAACTTTTCCATTACACCACAGCAAGTGAAAATATCCCACTGACAAGGATTCGGCCAAAACAAATCGATGCTGAGCCATATCATCAAGAAGAAAATTGTTGAGCTCTCTTCAGAAGACAATGCTTGGATGATGTGCACATAGCTGGCATCATTTTTTGAGTGGTTTTATCTGAGTGACTTCGCTTGTAAATGGCTTGTTCCGTCGGCGATCATGGCAAATAAATAAATAAATAAAATAAATTGACACGTTGCTTCGTGGGAACTGCTTCGTGCCTGAAGGTGTGTCAGTGGAAAATACGTAAAAGCTTGTCAAAACTCAAAAGACTGATATTCCCTCCGCATTCGCAGCATGTTTTTATCAATCTCGTCTGTATCACTTCATCATACGGCATTAACGTTTTTACATTTCATATATGATGTAATTAAAATAAAAGAAAACGCAATTGAAGAGATCAGGGGAATTGTGTTCCCTTCGAGGGTTTTAATCCCATTAATATACCAGCATGATAAAATCAGATGTTATCGAGGACTCTGGTCAAAAGATGAGGGATAGTGAGGGTTACACTCGTTCCCTTCCAATCGTATATGACATTAGAGTCATCAAAGTTTGACGTGGATAGAGCTGATAAAATTGGTCTTATACGGCCTTGAGAATGGAAATGATGCAATCTGCAGCATATGCAATGTTAACATTGACTTATAGCTGCGTCCAGGCATAAGTCCAGGCATAAATTCCCCACCGAGTTTCCTCGTATCACGAATTTCCGCAGATTTTCTCTGTACATATGTGGAGCTTCAAGCATACAGCTTCGTGAGTGCAAAACTGCATAGACGCTGTTATATTCTTTCGTCAAAACGAATTTGAGCATATACAGACATTCTATAGCATATGTTTATCCCGTGCACTGCTAGCGGTTCGCGCCAAACACTAACTGCAGGGCGGATGATTTCCGCCCCTCCCCGTGAGATCTCGAAAACTATGCACCGTAGCGACAAGCAAAAAACGGCGTTAGATAGCTCGGAACATCTATCGATCGAAAGTTTATCAGTCTTTTCTTAGATCAGGTCAAAATTGAAATCACCAGTGGTCATCAAAGGTCAGATTTTCCGGTTTTAGTACTCTGCTCCGGAAACTCCCGAATATATCGGAAATTATGATAGCTAGGAACAAATGGTAAAAAGCAATCGAAAGCTCTTGACAAATACAACCAACTTTTTGTCCTCAGATTTTAGACAAGGTCAATATTTAGACCCAGAGGTCATGAAAGGTAAAAAAAAATGTTGTTGGAAAAGCAGTTTTTCGTGAATAGCATTTCACCTAACAAAGATAGAGAAATAATTTTGACGCCATCGTGTTTGTCTCGTCAAGGTGCTTTGAAACGTAAGAATGATGACCTATTTAGGTCATTTGATAAATTTGACCTCAGGTCAAGGTAATTTGATAACCCAGGTAGATCATTTTGCATATGGGGCGACGCAGCTCGACTAGGCAAACATATTGGTGTCACCCGATCGTCTCTATCTTCATATCAATATGTATTAACAAAACAATGCTGATGATCTCAGATGACCTCAGATGACCTTGCAGAGATCACGGAGCAACAATTGCACCCGGGTCATCAATCATGAGCTAAAATAGCATGATTCTGAAATAGTTGGCCTAATCCAATGCAAATTATATGACAAGGAAGCATTTGTATTTTGTTCCGTTCACTTATAATGTGGAGGTCAGTAAATTGACCTAACCTTTGGTCAACGATACAAAAAATCTGAGGTAAACCAATTGTAGGTACTGATAACCTCATGCAATATTGCAAGTTTAAAATTATTTGGAAAAATACTGTGGCTTAAGCACGATCACAAACATTTTTGGAGGTAAGGTCACTTGACGTGATCTTGTGACCTGACCTGAGATGACCATATGTCAAAACTTTTTCAAAGTGTGGGTAATTGATGCCCAAACAGGTGTACGAAATTTTGCGGCGCTGCGCGCTGTCGTTTTTCCGCTACTCCGGAAAAACCTTAGGGGCGGAAATCAACCCCTTGCAGAGCGCGGGTTATTGTTCTTCACATCATATTCCTTGAATGCGTTTTTGCACCACATAATTATATCTGTCTCAAATTGTGCATGTTTTCCATTGCAAGCGTGTCTTGCCGATTTACCGTAAGCTGAAAATTTTGTTCTCTGAAATTTGGTCTCTTCAGAAAATTTGGTTTGTCTCTTCAAACGACAAGATTTCCTATCAGAAACCTAAACAGTCGTGAACCTGTTCAATGTTAGTGTTACACCGTATTTAATAATAAGCCATTTATCCGATATATCAGAACAATGCTCCTGCTGTGATGATGCATTTGTAGCTTCAGGTAACATGCAGTGTCGTGGGTACCTGCTTGATAAGATCCATCAATCCATAATCACTGTATGGTATTAAAGGTAAGAGGTCACCTTGAAAGCTGCCTTGAAGTTTAACCATATGGGTTATTTTGAGCTGAAAAACGAATAAGACATTTGCTTGGATGATAGATGGATTATCCGTTGGAAAATGGTCATGTTTCTCTTTCTCCTGCATGGCCATAACAAACTTCATGACAATGTATGACGTCATGCATATGTCAGCTTGCATATGGAAGCCATTGCACACAGAGGCGTAGCCAGGGGGTGCAAATGGTGCTCCTGCACCCGGGAGATTTGCCGGGCCCCCTATGCCCGGCTGTAACCACACGGCCTGGCGGCTGTCATGCCAGGCCGTCATTTTATGTTGTTATAAAATACCATGAAAGAAGCTGATCCAAAGCCCTCTCACACAATACAAGAACCCTCCTAGTCGTCAGAGAGCACTGCGATAAGGAGGAAGAACCCTTTCGAGGGCTCTCTCAGGCCTAGAATGGACCCTCTCAGACCTGACATGGGCCCTCTCAGACCTGGCATGAGCCCTCCCAGGCCTGGAATGGGCCCTATCTGACATGGCCCCTCTCAGGCCTGATATGGCCCCTCCCAGGCCTGGCATGGGCCCTCCCAGGCCTATAATGGACCCTCTCAGACCTGGCATGTGCCCTCTCAGACCTGGCATGAGCCCTCCCAGGCCTGGAATGGGCCCTATCTGACATGGACCCTCTCAGACCTGATATGGCCCCTCCCAGGCCTGGCATGGGCCCTCTCAGCCCTGAAATGGGCCCTCTAAGGCCTGAAATGGGCCCTCTCGGGCCTGAAATTTGAACTTTGAATTCAATCATTAAGGTATCGCAATTAGTTGGATATTTATGGGGGCTGCCCCCCCCCCCGACCGGGTGCACCTGTCTCGAAAAATGCTGTCTACGCCCCTGATTGCACACAATAATGACGGCCTAGACATATATACGCAGGATGCTTGTAACGTAAACAACAGTTTCGAAGTGATGAGCGCGTTTCGGGTGCCCGAATTTTCTTTTTCTACAAGGGGCTGTGACGAATTACTTGGCGTAGCGAGGTAGTTATTTTCCAGCGTGTTAAAGTCGCTTCCTTATGGACAAGGTCGGGACAAAAATGTTCAACTTCTGAGAGGTCCGGGGCAAATGACAGAAAAATATTACTTGCCTTTCTGTGAAACCAAGTGATAATCCTTAGAAATACGCCGTCAAATCAAATCAGATGTATTATTTTCAACTATCCGAATAATCACGTCAGTCGGTATGTAATGAACACTCGCAATTTTTATCACACGTTGCGTTCAGCTCTTGATTTCCAATGATTTAGTTTCACCCATATTTACGACGAAAAAAATGATAGGTATATCCCAAGGGTAGTCTAAGCATGCGATTGAGAAATACCTATCTAATGCCGTTTCCGCTGTCGCTACGTTGCGTATTTTCCGAGATATCACTTTTCGAGTATTCTCATCCATGTCCGGCCTGGGGCGGGTACCCGGCCCCCGGCCCGGACCAACCAAACCAGACTTGTGTATTTTCCATAGGTTTTACTGACGGTCCGAGGATCCTAAGTGTTTTACCAGCGGCCATTCAGTGTCTCGCGTGCCTTTAATGCTGTAGGCCATCCTCCATCACGGAAGAGATATACGGAGTATAGCGAGTCTGTATTCGCACTGAAAAACACAAGTCAAAATTTATGTCTGACAACGCCTGACAAGGACAGGAACCTGGGGGGGGGGGCATGGGGCACCCCACAGACTTTATCAAATTTCCATCATATGCCTATGGCGTTGATGGCAATAATTACTTCAGAATTCTCCAGCCGCCCCAACTTTCGGAGAGTTTCCGGCCCCTGCGCCTAAATGTCACTGCCTTTAATGATAGGAAACTCCAAAAAATGAATCCTAGCTTACTGGCTGGGTCATTTTTTTATGCTGCAATTTTGGTCGGGGCCACTCAAAGCAATTTTGACACCCCTGGGTTATTTCACCACATACCCATTTCGATCTGCTCTGCAAATCTGCTCTCTCATTCAAAATTCCATCATCCATGCTAAAGGTGAACTTTTCCCTTTAACAACAGGATAAGTCTAACTTTTTGGAGTTGTCATCACTTAGCGTTCATGGTCACTCGTCGTCGTCATAGTTTCCCATCTTCCGATATAATTAACGGATACTACTATTGCATATATACTGTGGATCCTAAGGATATAAAACAAGAACACGTGGCCGGTTGCGCATATTTCGCGACAAATACTTAACGCTCTCTTGCATCGCTTGGGCCAAGTAATAAACCAAATCCTCAGCACATGGAGAACTATGAATGAAGGAACAAGCATCAATAACATAATCACACTCGGGTCTTCGCCCAAATTTGAGTGGGGGCTAGCTATGTGTTTTTTTGGGGGCGCGGCCCAGGTGTCGGCTACCCTCACTCCCATAAGGGTTAACGTTAAATCTTGTCTATCTGGGGGCCCCGAAGCGACGCACTGACGACAACTTTGCATCAATGAACATTAACAAGATATCACATCTCCTTTGACGATCATGCCACAACTGCAGAAGACCAGTGGCTGGGATGATCGCTGAATGAACCTGACTGATATCGCTGATGAACTCTGTCGTCGACCAAACCGCTGACAATGTTCGTCCTCGCGGACACCGCTGACATGTCGTCCAATCAACTCGTGCGCAGGACACCCGGCAAGCGCTCCTTCGTCCGCGCTTCTGGCTGCCCGACCGCTGAGTGCCGGCGCAATCAAGTGGTGAAGCGCGGGAACACGCATCTTTTTATCAGCGCGCCGGAAAAACAGGATTACCGGAGCGCACAGAGCGCGGGCAGTGGGCCATGTCGAATCGATCTAATGGGCGCATTGGCGGCGATCCATGGGTGTTCAGCGTTACACCACCGGATCCGGCTGGCAACGGGACGGGTTTCTGGCCAGAGAAGTCCGATGGCCGACGTTCGGCGGGCCCTGGTGGTGGAGATCTTCTACTCGAACCGGTCTGGTCGGGCTACCCATTAGAGCTCGTCTAGCCGACAGCGAGGATCTCCACAGAGATAGCGATGGAACGATAGGGTAAAGCATACGAATATAGGAGTAGTTTTGGTAGGACTGCGGTCGGTGGTTGAATCAAGCAATTTGCAGTACAAAAGATATAAACCGCAAAGATGGTGCTCTTCAAAGATGGTGTTCTTCAAAGATGGTGGGCAAAGCCGATTTTCACTCGGGTTTATTTTTATCGCGCCATCCCTCGGGATAATCTTGTCGGACAGGGAACCTGCTTCTCCTGCTATAATAGGCTGATTTATCCCCATGCTGAGAGATGCAAGAGAGTGTCTAGTATTTCTCGCGAAATATGCACAATCGGCCGAGCGTTTTTTTCTCTTCATATCCTTAGCATCCATAACATATGCAATAGTAGTATCCGTTAAGTATGTCGGAATATGAAAACCAATGACAAGTGATCATGAAGGCTTAGTGATGATAAGTCCAAAAGGTTTCGAAATTCAGCTACAAAAACATAGACAAAATAATTGGCTACACTCGCCGATATAATAAATCCATCGTGAGAGCGTGGACATGCCGTTCACCTGTCCGTTTGCTGAACTTCAAAAAGACAGGTCACGGTGACAGCTCGCCACACCACGATTCAAAACAAACACGATACGTCAAACGAACAATACATAACAAATGTAGATTTTGGTAATAACCGAGCGACGGCATTGCTGGCGAATTTTGAAGCGTTTCCTCGTCACTAAAGAAGAAAAAGGTGCAGTGCTGCATCCGAAGCAAAGAAATGAACTATCGACCGATCCATCGATGTCGGCGGTTATGTGGTAAACGTACTCCAGTCGTGCCAATCAAAAAACAACTCACCACATAGTGCACCGTTTACGTGCACCTTTTCTGACGCGCGAGACATCTATTGACCAGTGCAGTGAACTTGCCGGCCCAAGCTGTCGTGCTCCGCTGCAGCTCGCCGGCAGCTGGCAGCTGGCAGCTCAGCTCAGCTCAGCTCAGCTCAGCTCCGCTGCAGCTCGCCGCCAGCTCAGCTCGGCCTGTCGTCCTTCGAGCCCGTGACGCGTCTCTGCCGCGTTCCGCGCGGGTGGGGTCCCCTCCCCCGTGCCCCGCTAACCGGTTGGGCGTCTGTGTCGGCGGAGGAAGGAGCGTCTCGGTGGGCTGCGACTCGGTCAGCACGGCAGGCCCCACCCCGGGCCACCAGCCAGCTCCGCCTCCTTTGGCACGCTGCAGCTCGGCCGGCGCATCCACGCCGCGTCTGGCAGCTGCGCAGGAGCTGCCAGACGGTTTGCAGAACGACGGCCATGTTTCGCCGAAAACGGCCCGCCGCGGCCGGAAGGGGTGCCACCGGGTCCGGAGCTGGCAGAGGGGGTGCTGGTAGGTCCAGAGAGGATGCCAGTAGATCCCGTGGGCCAGTCCCGTGGTAGGTGGGTACTGGTAATATAAGTTATTAGCCTTAAAGAGATAAACACGTTAACTTTTTTATAAGGTATGAAGTAATTATCGTATAAGCGATTTGAGAGAGAGAAAGAAAAACAGGATGACCTATGATGCATGAAATATTTACCTGAATTTAAACTGACCAGAACACTCAACACATTGCTTTTCATATTATAAGATAGCAAACAGGAACGTGGGAACGCCATGACAAGTAAAAAGCAAACGAAACTTTGATGTTATTTTGAGAGAAACACAAATATATCATGTGCAAGATTTCTCAGCAGTTTTAAGCTCTTGTTGACTTGGTGTGCCTCTTACTCTCTCCCATTTTCTTATTAACTAAACTAATTATTTAGCAAAAGTTTGCCAAAAGATGAATTCATGCCCATGGCCACCAATCCCTGTTCCAATGCTTATCATGGCGAACAAGATTTAAAAATGTTTCTAAATTAATAATTAAACGTTAACAAATGACTGAACTTCAAGAATAAAGATGCAGCGTAGCGTAGCAGATGAGAGTAAACGTCTAATGAATTTATCATGTTCGCAAAAAAGAACATAACATTTTGTGACAAGGAGCGAGACATCCATAGAAAGTTAACATCAGCTAAGTAGCATAAATTTATAACCGACGAATCGCAACAATCTGACTATATATAAGTATATCACAACTCCGCCCATCACAAATCCGTCAGTTACAGCTAAATACTCAGAATCCAGTCCGGATTTGCAACACAATGTTCATCTTATTCAATGCTAAAGTTTAATATGCAATGTTAATCTTGATCGCGTTAACTTTAAGCCACATATTTAAGCTCTGTCAGGTAGACTTGTAACTGACTCAGAGTTGAGTCATGAATTGACTCATGAGTCAGACATTTTTGGATGAGTCATGAGTTGAACCGACTCAATTTTTAAAAGCGGGACTTGAATCGAGAGTCGAGTCGATTCGATCTGTTTAAAACATAACTTGAGTCAAGAGTTAAGTCGGTTTTTCGGTTGTGAGTCAGACTTAAATCGACTCAAATAAATGCGAGTCAAATACAACAGGGACATAGGCGCTCGGAGACATTTTGGGCCACGGCCGCCTTCACTATGAGTAAACAATTTACACTCAGATAGAATGCGTAATTTTATCTGACACCCCCCCCCCAAACGGTCAACCATCACATTAATAGCAATTTTTGTTCTTGTGGTGAGTCAAATTAGAAGTCACACTCAAATATTTAAGTCGAGTCGGAATAATTTGTAAAACTACACGTTGAAGTCAAGAGCCGAGTCGAGTTCATTTTTCATAAACAGCTCTTGAGTCAAGAGAGTCGGGTCAATTCATTTTGGTTTTTAAACAGCACTTGAGTCCATAGAGTTGTAGTCAGATTTTTTCGGCTTCTTGAGTCAGGATCTTGAGTCGACCAAAAAATGTGAGTCGTTACAAATCTGCTGTCGTTAATTGAATCAGCCGGACCGTGAAAATTCTCACTTAATCCCTGCGGGGCAGATTCTGCCCCTGGGTAGTTTTTCGCCTGCCGCTTCTGAACCATTACGTCTATCGTCTTGAAACCTTCGAAATTTTCCTAAATATAAATGATGCATGTTGTGTCAAAATTTTGACAAAATCAGCCAAGCAGAGGCGGCTCCAGGCTCAAATTTGTGAGAGGTCGTTACGAATGCGGTTGTGCGGCGCATACTTCCTTCGTAGTTTGAGGTGGAATGAAAGCGTCAGAAACTATGTCACTGCTGTATACATCATACATACTTAAATTATGCATATTTTTGGGCAGAGGCGTACTCAGGTACATAAAATGGGAGGCGATATCCTCTATCAATTCAGGCCCAACTTCAAATAAGTAAGATGATAAAAGGCGTTCCGCACATGATGCCCCCCACGTTGTTTACCTGAAGCTGCCTATGCGCAATATATTACATTTAACAAATTACAGCAACAAAGCCCACATGTGACGTTCCTATCGTCCCCAACACTCATGAACAGCAGATATTTGTTATAAAAAATCCCCCATTTTCATCCCTATGTACGCCTATGATTTTTCATTTTTGTACTTGTCCCTTTCATATATTAAGGACCATGACATTGGAAGCTCAAAAAAGTTTTGTGCATGACAATCGGTCGAGTCACATGGCCGCAATGACCTTTCAAAAAGCACCCTAATTTTGCATACTTTTTGCTCCCTGACCCCCATTTTTGAGAAAAAAAAATCAGGGTCCATAAAGAAATATTTTGTCACGATGAATCGAATGGTGTCCGTCCCATCGAAATCAGCCGATCGGTTCTCGAGATCTCTGGGGGGGGCAGAATATGCCCCCCGCAGGTTAACGTAATTCTGGCCGCCCGCAGGGAATAGGGTAAACATTTCGGAATTGCAAACTAACGTTAATATTCCACTGGATACCACAAGACGTCAGGAAATTAGGCCAAGTTTACGCACTTTCACGAGAAGTGCGGCAATAGTCGACGCCCGAGCTAAAAGTGAACAGAACGTCGTAGTGACGCTACACCTACGTCTCAGGTGGCGAATCTAATAGCACCCGCAGTTACCGTGTAGGGAAAATAACGCCGTCCGTCCACTGAAAGATGAACAACTTCGTAAACTGGTGGTGGAAGTTTGTTTCAAACCGCGGGGAGTGACACGAGAGTCGTCCTTTGGTCCCAAGATTAACCTCGCTCCACTCAAAGGACGCAACCTGACCCTATACACCCCAGAACGGCAAAAAAGTTGTTTTGGTGGTGGAGTCCCCAAAAGTATCAATCAATAAAACAAACTCGTCGAATTTTTATGGATAATTGGGTGAATTAATCAACTTTCCTTCGTACAGGTTTCTTAAGTTTTTAATTACAAATGCATATTTTGTAGGCTGATTTCAGGCGGTTTGAGGGCTTTGGCCTTTGGAACCCCTTGGATCCGCCATTGGCCAGAAAACATTGATGGAGCCGAAAACATTTGGGGGAGGGGGACTAGACTCAACATAGATATGGAGGCGCCG